>JABXWE010006039.1:0-27599 GCA_014611495.1 Limonius californicus | reverse complement strand
GCGCGTTTGAATTCAAAGACGAAAGTGACGTTTTTTCAATGATGGAAGTTAATTGTGTGCAAAAAGATCGACTGAACGCATTGGCGGTCTTATCAATAGAAAAGAAGTTCGTCCAGTCTATCCCGGATTTTGACAACAAAGTCATAGATGCCTTTTCCAGCATGAAAAACAGGAGAATGGATTTTATGTACAAAAAATAGGTAAGTTTTTTCTTGTGCCCACCTTCTTTCTTAACTCACGAGCCGCCACTGCTATTAAATATTGAATTATTAACAGTAGGTAAGACTTGGCGTTTTATTTCTACTTCGAGTAGATACTTATGTCACTTGGAAATTCTAACTGATTCACTATTAATCTAAGAATTTCCAGCATAGTTCCTGTAGTTAACCTAAACCTTGTGTAAAAATTGTCGTTGTTTAACGTGTCAAAGTAAATACTTCGCTGGTATATTTGGCCTTCATTATATTCCATATCTTCAAAATCCATTATAAAATTACGAACTTCAAATGTCAACAATTCTGACAGTGAAATTTGCAAACAGCGCATGCGTTGGTGCTTTTAAGGGTTACTTAAATTTTTAAGCGGACGGTTTCGACGACTTAAATTTAAGGGATACTTACGGTATTTAAGTGAGCAGTTGTGGGCGGTGCAATGCACTTCGCTATTAAAGTGCTCCTTAAATTTTAAGTGACGACGGTGCAATCGGGCATACGTCTCGTAAGAGATAAAGCTCGAGAAGAAGAAGTTAGAAAAAAGTAATATCAAGATTTACAATCTCCAATATTTGTCAAAATTAACTTTGTCGAATGGTCAAATAAAAGGTTATATTATATATCATGATGTGACACAAGGCACGAAGGTCAACTTGATCTTGAATCCGGTCCCGTATTATGATAATTGATAATGGTGTTCATGAAATTCTTTCAGTATATTTAAAAAGTGCCATTCATAAATTCTCATAGTTAGCTAGACATAAAGCCAACAAGTGGTTGGAATATTTAAATTGAAACTGGCCATTGCTTCCATAGCAAGGCATTGTAAATATTTTGGCGGGCAACCGCTCGGTATAACACTTGCGCATGCATATATCTCCCTCAACAGGAAACGTTCGTGCACGGATGTATGACAATCGGTAATAATACGCATGCTAAGTAGAAAAGAAATCATCGCATAATGGTACCCCCACATTGGCAACTGCACTGGGTGCCCGTTTTAGCGTCATTGACGTTATTTTTATACCGTTTGGTGCGACTTTGTAGCAGATTTGTGCCAGAATATCGTATTGTATAATTAAAATATATATACACAGGGTGCCATGTGGTCACTAGCTATAGCGGGTGTCACACTGTGCAAAACATATGTATATGTATTGCCATGATATTTATATTAAATTAATGTATTTACTATTAACTATTTGTTAAATGTCTTTATCATGCTTTGAACTACACTAAAATACCTTCGGAAGGACTGTTATATATTAAAAAGGATATTTATTGGAACTAAAATCCATTTTTGCACCTGAAATATAGTCTAGATAGATTAATAATGTCATAATTTATAACAATTAATGTAAAACTATATTTATAAACCTGTTATATGTAAAAACTGTTATCGATACTTCGTACGGTGCTTCGTAATGTGGAATATGAACTCAAAGTGAAGTTTTACAGTGTATAGCATTTTGATATCCTGTTATGTGACTTAATACTCGTTGTAGACGATGACGTGGGTCTTTGTGGACTGTACCAGAGCCCTAAAACTCAGAAATTACAATTATATTAAATTTTTCGATAAAAAGGTATATAAATTTTGATTTTAAAAGTTTAATGTTAGCTAATTTAATTTAATGTTATATCTAGGAAGGTATTTATTAGGTTTCCTCGATAATTTATGTTGTTTGATTAACTATAAGTGTGTTTCTATATAAAATATGGAATTTATAGGTTAAATACAGAATTTTGTCATTATTTTGTGTATATTTGTTTAATAGGATGTTAATATGTTGCTTAACTTGTGTTATAATCTTAGGATTGTGTTTTTGTTAATTTTATTGTGTTTTCATGTTAATTTTGCTTATATTAACAATATTTTATTGTGTTAAAAATTTTCATCTTAAATATGGCATTGTTGGGTATCAAAATTTGTTAAAAAATTCATGTATTTCGAATATGAAATTAGTTTTTTAATATGTTTATTCATAAGCTTAATATTAATTGTTTTAATTTTATTTATCAGATTTCTAGAATATTCCCTACATTTTGTTTCAAATTCTGTCCTTGTTTTTTATGATGTTGCTAAGTAACGATGTTATTTTGTTAGTTTTTGTAGAGGTTTCTGGCAGAAATATTTGAAAGTAGTACCTTTTTGGCCATCGAACTAAATGCACGCAATTTAAATCAGTGCTAAATTTAATTTTATTGTAAAAATATGCGTGACATTTCAAAATTCAAAAGTTGGGTTAAGTTACATTGTTTACAAAATGTCAAATAGTTAAATGTATAATGTGACCAGAAATTGTGTTATTAATAATTAAAGTGTTTAATAATAAAAAAGAAGTTACCTTGTTTAAATTAATCGAAGTGTGTTTTCTTTGGGAAATTTTACTAAAAGGAAATGGGAATAAAATTAAAATTTTTTATTCATTTATTAAAAATAATAATACTGTGGTATTAAAAAGAACTTACCTTAATAGACTGGAACATTTAAGTGTAACAATTACTGTGCTTCTGTGATTTTATTCCACTAAACATCGAATTTGCGAACGTAATGTTTTCATGGTTGCAAATCAAATGAACTATGTCTAGACAAGCTGAGAAAGAATCAACATAAAAATATGCAGCTGTTGCGGTTTTAGAAGAAATGGTGTCTACATTATCATCAAAAGGACTGGATATTCAAGCTAAGTTAAAATTTAATTATGTATTTATGATAGTATGTGTTATATTTGCTGCATAAATAGCTATCTAAATCAGTGAAGCCACGAAACACCTTACCTTGAGTTTTAAGAGTCTATTTAGATGCTGGAATATTAATTTATATTTATTTAATTTGAGAAAGCTCAAATTTGGCGCCCAACTCAAAATTACTTTTATAATATTTATTTAATTAATAAATATAATTCATAGCATCCTTATGGTCGCTGCCAACGTGGGGCGATTACATCGATTATTAAAAATTACTTTATTAATAAATTATTTATAATTTAAAATACATGGCAATATATATATATATATATATATATATAGATGACATCGTACAAAAGTGGCAAGAAGAATTACCTAACCACTGTATAATAGATAATAAAACATTAGACACACTATTGTTTGCGGACGACCAGCTAATACTTGCAAAAACAGAAAATGATCTGCAACTGGCTGTATATAAACTAAACAACATAGTAAATGAATATGGGCTACAGATATCAACTTCAAAAACAAGAGTATTGGCATTTAGAGGGGTTAACCACTTACGAGCAAAAATAATAATTGAAATGCAACTATCCAGCAAGTTAATAATTTTACGTATTTAGGATACAATCTATCATACATAAGTGAAAACGACATGTTCAACAAATTAAATAGATTTCAATACCTGTGTGGAATAATACGAAGAACATTCAAAAACACAAAAAACTCTCCTCAAATTTCACAAAGTAATGGCGGTTCCTTCGTTTTTATATGGCTGTGGAAATTGGACTCTCACAAAGCAACAAATGATAAAAATAGAAAGCGCAGAAATGAAATTCTTAAGGCCATCTGCAGGGTATACACTAAGAGATCACGGGAGAAATGAAGAAATAAGGGAAGACCTTGACATATTCAACTTGAATGAAGTGATTAAACATTACAGGTAAAGGTGGCTAGAACATCTGCAGAGAATGGAAAACACTAGAAATTCCAAAATTCTTTACCTCTACAGACCCGCCGGAAGAAGGTATGTGGGACGTCCAAAGAAGCGATGGCATGAACAAATCACATTAAGACGGAACAAACCTTAAAGGTTTAATCCTTGAAGTTGAAGATGATGATGACATTTGCATTTCTGTCTACTTTCAGAAATAGACCAAACCTCTAGGAAAACGAAAACAGTTTTTAGAAAATAAATAGAGCTGCATTAAGAAAAGGGAAAAAATCCATTACATACGGTGGTGTTCAAAGTAAATCTTATCGTGTATCGGTTGTAAGTCCACAAATTACTAGAAATACGAATTAATTCCTTTCAAAAACATGATTTATTTATTTTGGCAAATTTGTTCCTCATTTTACACCACGTTAGGTGCCTGCAGAATAATATAATATAGTATGTATTTAAAATATTTCGCGCCGAAATGTAATATGTCCTGGAATACTGTGAAAGTATTGCATTACTTTTGTTTGTTTGCAGTCGGTTATTTTATGGTCTATGGCTTTCATTTTTCCTAAGCACATTTTGTTGGTGCTACTTTCTTGAAGTAGATAATAATTTGTGGGCATGTAAGGCACTTGTTGCGGATTTTACAACACGAAATCTTCTTTAAGTCTCATTTAAAAAACTATGTTGTATTCTGTAGCAATTTTAGCAGATATATAATACATGCGTATACAAATTTAATCTAGGTAGATATAATAATAGTATGAAACATTCTTTTTAAATTAGCAGAGCGCTTGCTTTCTGTGCATAACGTCGATTATAGATTGAGTTTAATAATTCTCTAGCATTACCCTGCGGCGCATAAAAATCTTGTACCGCAACCGACCACACATAACTCCCCATTCCAGCTTTGGCAATCGTGGAATCTCTGGAATTTCTGCCGTGGGTTCCACGTTAAACTGTACATTCCCTGTTTGCCGAGCAATGGGACGAAAATACTTTTAACGATATATTATGTGGTAACTTTCGTCTGGTTTTTGCACATTTGAATTTGAATGTTTGTTAGATTCGTTCCTTTATTTTAATTCCTAAATAGCCCACTTCACACCACCTTTCGGTTGTCCCGAAAATTATCGCTGGTATGTAAGTTTTCATTGACTAGCGCCGAGTGAAGTTTTCGGGATGGGTTGAGTGTGTTTTTAGAGGCATTTTCTGGAATTAATACTTGAATTTTGCGCTCGGTCTATTTTGAGAGCCGACTCTGGCTGGCTGGGTTTTTTCTTGTTCGATCAGAGTGTATCCTAGTTGCCTGAAACGAGTGAAAATTACATTTTCATAACCTTTTCTCCAAGTAAAACTAAACGTTCAAGTAAAGTTAAATAGGAACACGAGTCAATAACTTGGTTCAAAAAATCGTGAGGTTTCTCTTATCATTTTATACGGCTAATATTTTCCATTCCAACACAAAACTTTGTGGTAATAGCTTTATTCGCTCCAGAGACACATATATAAGAAGAACTAAATTTTTTAAATTTTGAAGTCCTATAACTCTGTGGGGTACATATTTTGACCTATGTTCATATACATTTTTTGAATTATTTTGATGAGTTATATACGTTTCATATCGTCAGTCTGAAACACCCTGTATATTCGGTATCACTTTTCTGATTACCGCCTCCTTGGAACGTCGGCCAAGCGAACGTCAACCTTTAGCTTCGTCTACCCTGTCGCCGAACTATTAAAACTATGGTTATTTTCAATTATTAGTGTAAGCAGTGAATATTTGTCCACAAATGCGTTTAGTTGTAGAAGATAGTTTAGATAGTTTTGTAAATTATTAGATAATTTTACGTATGTTGTGAACTCAGCTGATACTGACTGCACCAGTTTCGATTTTACAGTAAATATTATAGTCAGTGGCGGTTCGAATAAAAGTAGGGACGTTTCTAAATCCCTTGTTTATACATAGATTTACATTCATAAATATGAACAATTTACAACTACACTTACCCTAGCGCTCGTTGGAATAATATGCGTCTCCCTTTGTTAACTTTTTATTTAATATACCTACTCATACCTTAGTAGCATAATTACGAAAGACGGAAGAAGTAGCAAAAAAATAAAGAACAGGCAAAACGTGCCTTTTACAAGAAAAAGCAAATACTCACACACAATAACATCCCCTTGGGTATTAAGCAAAATAGACATAAGGAAGCTGAAAGCATTAAAAATGATGTGCTATGTGAGGCCCCAAAAAATGAGCTTAATAATTGAGAGCAAAACTAATGAAGAAGTGTTAGCACTAGCGGAAGAAGAAAGGAAAAGGAGAAGGAACAACCCCGAAAGAAAGACAACATAGATATATAATTTAAGATACAGGACGTGAAAAGAAAGGCCTCGTATTGAGAAGAATGGGCTCTTGCGAAAAATCAATCTGAGGAGGAGACCCATTGTTTAATAAGTATGTATTTTGTAAGCAACGGTGAGAGAAGGTGAAAGCACAAAAAACGTATGTTTTACTCCCCGTAGGCTGTAGACAGTGATTGCAGTTGGGTTTTACTGGTTTTACGTACCCATTATGCACACCTGTATTTGAACACTTGTGCAGACGCAAACAGACGCCTGGAATTTCCTGTTCCTCAAATGTACCTGTTAGGCGACCGGGTGGCGCAGTGGGCGAGACTCCGCTTCGCAACCGGTTGACCCAAGTTCGACTCCCGTTGTGGCCCGAATTTTAATTAATTCTGGAGCAGCGGGAGTGACTCGGTAGCATAGTTGGGGGGGTTTTACAAGGGTGGGGCATGTTAGACTCGTGCATAGCGCTACGTGCGCTGATCCGAGGTAAGCGGAGTGGGATGAGAATCGTGGAGTTGCTATGGCAACTCCACGATTCTTAAAAAAAAAAATGTACCTGTTGCGAGGTAGCAAAAATACTTTAGTTATTTTATTACTTATTAGGCCGACTAGGTAAAGCAAGAACAGAAATTTTTCGGTATTTGCGTCACTGCTGTCATAAAAGAACACCCCTGACACGTTCGAAATGCGAAAGAATCTATAAAGGATCTAGATACTTTGTTAAGGATCTTGAATCTTGATCTAGATCCATTTTTAGGCTTGGATCTTTGATCTGGATCTAGATCATATTTTTTAAATGTATCTGGATCTGTATCTAGATCCCTAATTAAAAGATCTTACCCAACACTGGCTGTAGATCCTCGGCCGTTCCATGAGGCTCTTCGTTTAGGTAAGATTTAAAAAGGTGGCGTCTACTAATTTTAACTTACTCCGTAGATTGTGACAATTACGACTTTCTACCTTTAATCGTTTGTCACAAACCCTCGCTCCTCTCTGTGTTAGTCGAAAAGGCAATGATACCAGTTTTTTTTCGAGCTAACAAGAACAATCGTTTAGCCCGTAACAATATTTATATTTATATAGAAGGTGTTAGGGAAGTCACTGACATAGTTTCAATGGGTGAATTGGGGACAAAACGCAGTCAGAAGCTCATTTTTGATTGTTCAAGTCTATAGTTCCTTCATAAATTGTGTTTTTTACATATCTGTACATGTAAATTAGATTATCCCAAGAAATGGAACATTTTACTGTTATAATTCACACAATATTTTTTTTGTTTTGGTTTTAAATGTCACTGGCGGCTGCTATTTCCTTTTTTTTTAAATAAATGTGCTTGCTTATCAGATTGTAGAGCAGAAAATTGTAATCCAACAATTCAAAAATTTTGCATCACTAATTTATGAAAAATCTACGGACTTAAACCACTAGTGACCCAGATCTTTTTGAACACATTTTGCACCTTAATTCATCGTTTGAAATTATGTGATCGACTTCTCTAACACCTTGGGTGTAAAAAAGATAGTGTAACAAACTTCTACGGCTGGTACTCGTCGAAATAAGAAAAAACGTTCCAACAAAAATAGTCTCGAAAATTCGTTTTAAACTAGCAACGGCCCTTTAAAGGCAAACTAAAGAATGTTGTTTTCGTTTCACCACACACCACACCACACGAAAATGTAATTTTGAAGATTGAACAATTTTAGATAAAAAAAGATTTCTTATTTCAAATCGATGGAACCAACCGTTTTTCAGATATTTGCACTGGAAAGTTTTGGTATAGTATAAGTGGTGGTATAAAATCATTCACGACTCATAAGGGTAGTGTTTACAAAAGAGTAAGATGGTTGTTAGAAAAGTGCATATTTATTTTCTCTTTTGTAGGCTCAAAATTATCGAAGGTTGTTTGTTTCGCGCGCGACCCCTGTAGCCGCGTTAGCATATCGCCTCCCGAAGGTTTTCTCGAAAGTCGCACGTGTCCCTTATTCTAGAACATTTCATCACATGTCGAAATATGGTGCAATTTATTTTTGTGTGGGAAGTGCAGATTCCCGTGGCGTTTTTACGTCAGTCAGCCTTCGACCGTTCCTGGCTCCGGTTTTTCCCAAATTACATCTTAACGGAAGGGCCGTAAATAAATGGAGTGGGCAATAAGCTTGGGTCCGAGACGAACGTTCAACTAGAGCGGGTTTTTTTTCGCGGCACCTGTTAAATTAAGTATCGTACCGAATATTGCTTTAGGCAATTAGTATCATTTCGACAAAGTGGAGTCGGATCTATATCAGTTTTATCAGTGTAGCCTGATTATAGAACAATCAATTGTGATTGTTTTTTTCTTCGATTTATTCGGATAAAAAGCGTTGGAACCTGTGAAAAGGTGATTGTTGGGAATAATATACTTCCCCAGGAGCGTATCTACCCACGTTTCGTCTCCCCCTGGTTTCCTGAAGCCTTCTACATTTTTCCCGGACCGGGGAAAAATACCCCTTTCTCGACTGTACCTGCATTTAAAAATCAACCCTCCCGGAATTGTGCCTGCCTCACAACGAAAGTTAAGGTAAAACTGACAAGTTTTTGTGTGTGGTGAAAAGAAACTTGCGCACGACTTGCAAAATTTGACGTAATTAAACTTTGTCTTGTTAAACCAAAAAGCAACCTTCAGTCGCTAATTTTTTTTTATTTGCACTAATATCTGTAGAAAGGAATTTTGTTTATGTTGTATGACTCCTGTATACTCGACGCCACTGACCACGCAGAATTCAAAAGATTTTAAATACCTTTGGCCATGGGCGGCGAGTTCCCCCTTTCTTGAACGTTCAAAGTATTCTGTTGTAATTTAGAATTATCACTATCACTATCATTAATCACTTTTTCCTGCCATTTTCGTTGTACTGTCGTTTCCAATAATTTCATTATATGTGTTTTAAAATTTACTGCCTCTTTTATTTTTGTGTACTCTGTATTTGTTTGTGTAAAAATTTTGCAAGCTCCAAATATATAGGAGGAGGCACGATAAAGGTAAGGTCCATTCCCGTAAGCTGTTCGCTTCTCGGCCTTCCACGAGGACCTACAAACAGCCGGATTTGGAAGGTGGCGCCCACTTATTTTGACTTACCCTGTACACAACTATAGATGTCTCCTATACGCGATTTTTACGAACTCCCCCTACTCCTCTGAGATAAGCTGTAGGCCTTTTCCATCTATCTGGTTACGGGTCGTCGAAAAAGCTCGATTGGCCTGTAACAAATATTCTGAAATAAAATTTCCGACTCTCACAGCACTCTTTCAGTTTTTGTACATCTCCCCATTGTTCGAATGTATGTCTAATTTAGACCAATCTTGATAAAAAGTCAAAAAGCCTTTTAGCGGTGCCGTATCATAGGCTTTTTCGAAGTCAATAAGCACCAGGTGGGTAGACAATTTTCTGTCTTTCCGTTTTTCAATTATTTGTTGCAGTACAAATATGTACATTGTCCATACACGATTGACCAGCACGGTTTCCACTTTATTCTTCTATTACTTCGATAGTACTTTCTATTCTCTTTTTAAGTATACGACCGTACAACCTCCCCATTGCAGTAGTAACACTTATACCTCTATAATTCTTGCACTGTCTTTTACCTCCATACTTATATAAAAAATCTTCCTCTTAAAAAAATATTTAAGTTTTTAATTTACAGATCTATCTATTTTTAAATTCGTTTAAAGAAGTTTTAATGGGCAAAAAAGAGGTTTATCTTGAAGTGTGAGTATCGATGGAGCCGGATTTACGCAGAACGAGCTAATAAATATCCATCAGTGGGGCGATGAAAACCCTCACGCGTTAATACAAAGTAAACATCGAGTTCGCTTTTCTATTACCGTGTGAGCTACAATTTTACGTGACAGATTTATTCTTCTTGCCAATCCGGCAAAAATTTTTTATAGTATCCTGATCATATTTTCAAAATTCTGTATTGACATTAAATATAAGTAGTGGAAAACGATACTTAAATTTTATACTAAATGATTTTCCTGGACTCTTGGAAGATGTGACCTAGCACAGAGAAAAAACATGTATTGTATGCACGCTGGTGCCCCTCCCCACTTTACTAAATAAGTTAGGCAACATTTAAATAATGATTTTGAGCGATGTTGTATGGGACGAGGAGCATCTCAATCTCCTAAACTTCACGTGGTTAAAGGTTAGTTTATTCGGAGTCAATTGATAACTAACAACTTCAAGAGCGGATTATATAATCATGCGATCGGATACGTAATATTCTGGGAATATTCGAAAAAGTTCATAATTCGTAGAAACAACGGGCAGACATGTGTTTTGAAATGAACGGGAGCCATATGGTACACCTATTGTAGGGTTTAATAAACAATTAACTAATTAATAAAAAACTTAACCTTTAAAATAGATAGACCTGAAATTAGCAACTTAGATTTTTTTTAAATGTATTTGATTTTACCAACGACCCTGTTTTGATCTGAATACTTTAAATACATTTTTTTAAACCGCCTTCCTCCCTTATGGAAACTAACCTTATGAGCCGAGAATGATTTTATTCTACCACCATTACAAATTGCACCTAGAAATTAATGTGTTTGTATTAAATTTTAACAGAAATTCCCTTTTATCGCCACATTTATAAAATTAAAATAACACAAATACAATAAAATTAATTTGTCCTTTACAAGGGCAATAAAACCTTTTAGTACCAATATCTGGAAACGGTTGGTTCTATTGATTTAAAACAAGAGTATCATTTTTACCTAAAATAGTCCTATCTTTTCGAATATAGGACTAATATTTAAACACCATTGAAAATAAAAAAAGTTATCATGAAAACCCACCCTTCGCTAAAACTAAGTCGTATAGTGATTTCATTCTTATACCATCTAATTCTACGTAAGATTTAACATTAGTGGTCAAAATTTCATTAAAAGTTTATTTTCGTAGTAGCTGTGATGAAACGAAAACCACATTTTTTATTTACCATTTACAGGGTTGTAGCTCCCCTAAAACGCATTTTCGGGACTGTGCTTATAGAAATTCTTTTCTTATTTCGACGAGAACTACCACCCGCAGAGGTTTACTACACTATTTTTGAACACCCTGTATAGATATATGTATACAGGGTGTCCCACGACGTGAGGTCACTATTTCGTGTACGTAATCTTAATACCGAATATAGTTAAAAATTCAAATAAAGTTATGCCCTAAAGTAAAAAGTTTTAAAAATACAGAGCGTTAAATTATTGTTAATTTTTATTTTAGTTTAAATTCACTATAAAGATTGTTTAGAATGGCCACCGTTGCTCTCGATATACATTCTGGTTCTTCTTAAGAGAGATCTGGTTCCCTACGTAACATATCAGTGTTATTCCGAATTAGTTACGCTGCTTCAAAAATGCGTGTCCTAAGATCTTCAATCCCATCAACCCTGGAGTCAATGTCTTGTACTCAAATAACTTAATACTCTTTGAGAGTAGATGTAAATTTCATTGATGTCAATAAAAAAAAAGATCTTCAACAGTCTCTGTTGATGTTTGGTATACCGTGTCTTTCATGTGGCCCCACAAATAATAATCTAAACAAGTTAAGTCCGGAGATCTTGGGGGGGCAGGGGTGTTGTTCTCCTCTACCAATTGCACGTCCTTCAAACCGTTGATTCAAAAATTGTCTTACACGTAACGCAAAGTGCGCACTGGTACCATCGTGCTGGTATCACAACCATGTCTGATCGCCAGAGGGACATCATGTAACAATCCTCCCAAATGATGTTCTAGAAAATTTAAATATCTGTCGGCGGTTAAATGGTCTTAAAAACGAATGGACCAATGAGCATGTTATCAATAATTCCACACCAGACATTTACTGAAAACCTATGTTGATAATGTTATTAGTGATTTCGTGTGGATTTTCCAAATCCCAAGAGTGACTGTTCTTTCTGATCATGAACCCATTCCTTGTAAATGTTGCACATCCGTGGAAAAATTCGATTGTGTAGGTTTCAACTTTGAATGATCCAGCGGCAAAATTCCATACGACTAGCTAAATCTGTAGGTGAGAGCGAGTGAACAGGCTGGATATGAAATGGATATAAACCATGACGTTTTAATGTTTTCCAAACTTGCATTCGTGGTACATTAACTTGTACAGATACACGAACAACAGAGATGCTGGGATTATTATCAATTTCTCGTAGTATGTTGTCCTCATTGTCTAGTACTTGCTATATTGGACGCTCCCTCGACGGTTTCGGGAAAGATCCGTGTTTACGTAGGAGGTTGTGCACTCGTTGAAAAACTCGGCGTTCTGGTAGTCGCCGATTTGGTACTCTCAATCCATACTCTCGTGCAGCTGCTACTGAGTTTCCATCACAAAAACCGTACATGTAATGGATATAGGCGTACTCTCGCGTTGTAAAAGAAAACATTATCAACCCTATTAATAAGCGCAAGCAGAGAAATCAACTTTAAGGTGCTTTACTGTTTGACATACAAGTAAATAATATCAGTTCCATAATATGGTAGACACTTTGTATCAAATACCACTTAATATCAATTAAGAGAAAATGACCGCTCTTTAGTTTCGACTTCTTTTCACATCTCCTACAGGTAAGTGAAGTAGTGAGCTCACGTCATGGGACACCATGTGTTAGGTTCATCTGATTGTGCCGCTCCATCTGGATTAGAGCAATATTCTAGTTACCGCTTCATAGGAATCAAATTTCTATTTTAATTGTCATTTTTATGTTGATTACAGTTTCCATTATTTTCTTAGAATTTAATTTATGAGCGGCCACTTTCAGAATTTAACCTAACGTTTGACATGTTTATTAGCGGCGACCAAAATATTTCCGAGAATTCCTTTGTTAACAGCGCTAACCTTCTAGATATTGCCTTTTAAGCTTTTCTCGGAAAACGCACGTGTCAATTTCGTTCTAGAACAAATTAGGCTGGGTGGTGGTTTTGCGGCGAGGGAAAAATTTAGTTAAGCAGGGCATCTACGGGAGCCATAAAGAAATAAAGTAGGCACTAAACTCTGGGCACAAACGGACGGATTATCGAAGACCAAGGTTTTCTTCGCGGCTCTTCTGCTAAACTGAGGTTTATCATAACGTATTTTGCTTTGGGCAATTAGAATCTCGACCAAGTCGGATTTACATAAAAATTAGCAGAGTGTTAAGCTTTGGTGCATGGATAATTAAGTGTAATCGTTCTGTCGATCTTTATCGGATATAAGCAATTTAAAAACGCATGGAAGTTTGTGCTTCGTGGAATCGTTGTTTCAACCGTCTGAACCCCTTTGGGAAGCAATCTAATCCACAGAGGCGTACCAGCAATTATTTCGATCCAAAGTCTCCCGCGGAACATCGCCTACCTTTCTCCCAGACCTGAAAATACCCCCAGACTGTACCTGCATCTAGAAAACAACCCCGAAATTGTGCCTCTCTTTCTACTCCATTCACCGAAAATCAAGATAAAGGAATTAGTTTTTTTGCGTTGTAAAAAAAAATCTTTTACGCGTTAACTTGCAAAATTCTAAGTGATTGAACCCTTTTTTTTTAGGCGACAAGAGACGCCACTGGCCATGCAGATTTGTTGAAAGATTTTAAATACCGTAAGCCATGGGCGGCGAGCTCCCCCTTAATCGAACGTTCCTTTTAACCGATTGTTGTATTGAGTAAAATATTAATTGCTGTCATATGTTTGTACCGTCAGTTATTCTCGAAAGATTAATTAATTATATGTGCTTTAAAATTTATTACATCTTTTATTATTGTATATTTTGTATTTGAGTGTGTACGAATTTTGCAAGCTTTATAAGCAGGAGGGAGGCACAATGAAGGTGAGTTCGAGTCCCATAAGCTGCTGGCTCCTCGGCCTTCCACGAGAACCTGCAATCAGCTGTATTTGGAAGGTGGCGCCCACTAATTTTGACCTACTCTGTACACAAGCAGGAAGATTTCCTTCCGTAAGCGATTTCCGTGTACCCCCCTACTCCTCTGAGCTAAGCTGTAGGCCTTTTTCTACCTATCCTGTTGCGGGTCGACAAAAAAGCTCGTTTGGCCCGTAACACCGTATAGTTATAAGTGTAAGTTTTGAGAAAGCAAGCTAGTTATACACATCATCAAATATAACATATGGTCATGCGAGCAAATAATCTGAGCCAAATGTGCACACGCATTCTAGAAATACAGTTGCAGATATAAACAATTATAAGTATCGAACTGTAACAACATATTAAGCAATATTGGCTACTAATGCACTAGGATCTGAAATTTATATAAATATTTATATGTCCTGTATTTTCTCTGTCACTATTGTTTTAGTGTAATTTCTAACACATATATCACATGATTTGTAAATTTTTACCTGCAACAGAATCTCTGGAACACACATTTTAGATTTTTTCACGATTAAAAATTTAAAATAGTGTTTTAAAGCAATCACGTCAAATTCAAGTGCACTCATAGAAATGTAATTTATTCTGCGTTTTTGAATGCTAGAAGTAGTGTGTATTAACATACTTTGAGTGTGCGCTTTAAAATTTCTACTCGGTGTACATATTGGCGATCCGGGAAGCGATTACTATATTTTCGGGACTGATTAAACCTCCTATTTTTAGATATAAATCTTTAATTTTGATACCATCGAGGGAGTTTACGATTATAGCTTGATCCTTTTTAAGGAACATTTCGATTGCGTTTATATTGATAGCAGGTATAAAATTGGATGCGTTAGAGGTGATATATTGATTTTAAAGTTGGGTGTATTCGTATATCTAACACGAACCCTGTAGGAAAATTGCGATGTCAGT
Source organism: Limonius californicus (assembly GCA_014611495.1). Taxonomy (NCBI): domain Eukaryota; kingdom Metazoa; phylum Arthropoda; class Insecta; order Coleoptera; family Elateridae; genus Limonius; species Limonius californicus. The sequence goes on along the minus strand of JABXWE010006039.1, from coordinate 12,583 downwards.
TATTTTCAATATAACAGGTGTCTATGATAAAGCTGTAGTTTTTAAATCACGGAAAGTCTTCCAACTCACCGTAAACGCGGTGTTGCTATGTTTACTACGAATCTTATTTGCACAGTATGTTCTATGCAATTTTCGATAAAGGCTAGTTGTCGACAACAAAGCCAATGTCTTTACTTAAGCCAATATTTGATGTTCTAAAGATCTAGAGAAAAAATTACTGCAGCTACCCAACTATGCTTCAAAAACTATTAAGTAATTATGTTAAATATTACAATCTGAACTCCTGGTCTATTATTGGAGCAGTAATTCTATTGATTATACCTAATTACTGCGTGCGGTGAACTAAGGAGCTGTATATAGTGTATGCAGGAAAGTTTTTCTTTAAGCTATATACGTATACCAAGGTTGTGTAAATCACGTTATTTAGCGTGTATTTTACGAATGTTAGCCACTATTAGCCAAATATTATCAAATGCATTTGCTTTGTAGACATAACTGCCATTTATCCTTGATAATAAATCAACACTTAAACTCGTTTCCCGCTTTTTGAGCGGCAAATAACCGAGTTCCCCCACAAAAAAGGACCGCAAATATTAATTAAGGATTATACTCGGCTCAAGAATCCTCAGAATTCTCTTAATCCGTGAAAGTACTGAAATCGCTTGATGTCAAATTCTACAAAAGATTTATAGATTTCGCATTCTCCTCCTCCTGGGTAGGATGATGCAGGAAAGACCATGACCTCCCAGTTGGGTTTCAAAACTCCCCTAAAAGAACTTCAGGAGGGCTCTCCTTTGCTTTCCATATGATCACGGTTGATAGCGCTTATGTTCTCTGTTACTTGTTGTTTCGATTCTTTCACAATCTTTTTCCATTTTTGTTGATCTCTTGCTTTTCCCTTCCACTTCCTAACCCAGTGTGTTTCAACTGTTAATCACTTCCTCTTGCTGTCGAAATCTTGGCCATCGTAATCTTGGACTCCTCTCTTTCACCTGCTTTCCGATTTGATTTCCAAATACGTTTCACCTCCCCTGATAGACTGCATTCGCATCACGTTTCCTAGCCTGCCTATCCAGTTACTTTAATTTCCATAGGGTAGGTTCCACCATTTTTAACATTTTTGTCGCCCACCATATTTACGCACCGTATGCCATTACCGGTTTGTAACAGTTATGTAGTCTTCCACTTTATTATTTATAATTATTTAATTTAAACATAATAAATCATGGTCGATTATTCGCTTAGAAACATCATTCGAATTATTTGAGTATCGAATCGTTCAGCAGTTGACTGGCTAAATCGATTAATTGTATCTCTTCTAATATTGAATAGTTTCTGATTATGTTCTATAGGGTGAGTCTGCTAAGACGAATCAGCTCGATATATCATTTATTTTAAATATTAGAAAAAAATATTTTTGGGCAGATTGTAGAAGGTACTATCCCCTATGCATAGAGATTGTCAAATATATTTTTTGGTTCTTCCGACGAGATGAAATTGCTTACAAATAAATTTTTTACAGAAATTACAACTTTGAATAGTTTATATTAGGTAAAACGTTGTTCTCGTTAATATTCCATTTTTTAAATCGTTTTACTCATTAGTTCTCCTAAAATATTTAAAAAAATGTTTCGGATTTTATCCGCTAGTTCAGACTAGTGTGGTATTAACGTTAAGTAAAACAAAAATACATCTACTTGGAATCACATACAGACAAACAAAGTTTCGCCGACGCTGTCTTTCCAGATACCTTCAAATGCAGTATTTTGCAAATACATATTAGTTTGCGCCAACTGGCGTCGATTGTAGTCATTATGAGGTTAATTTGTTTAGCTTTAATCAATTTATAAAATTATTAAAAAACCTAATTCGCGATGTGTCACTAATATAACTAAAAATATCATTATACAACGAGTGTCCAAATAGTCTGAGGTTTCTAGTGTTGAAGCTCGCGCAGTTGACCAGGTGGCGATATCTGGCGAGGGCCGTTTTTTTTAATTTTTTAAACTGAATCTTTGCTTTTCTAATGTTAGCGGCACTATCCAATCGTTTTCACTTAATATTGTTTATTGAATAAAATTAGTTTTATCTTACCTTTTGCCAAAGGTTCGTTAAACCTTACTGGTTGTGAGAATTGGTATTCACCAGATCTGGGAAATCGGTAAAAAAGACCATTCAACTCAAACTCCGACTCCGGTAAAATCCGGTAATTCAAGATCAAATTAAAATTAATCGGAACTTATACTCTACTAAACACGATACTAAATTAAACAAATTAACCTCATAATAACTGCAATGGACATCAGTTGGTACAAACTAATATATAATTACAAAATGCCGCATTCAAAAGTATATAGGAAGACAGCATCAGCACACCTGTGTATGCCGGTATGTGATTTTCAGATAGATGCTTTTTTTGTTAGCCCGCATCATCCCATTGTTGGGCCTGGGCCTCCCCCATAAGGGGGGTTGTTGATCTACTCTCCCATAGTGATCAATCCTCGTGGGATAGAGGCGCCGCGTTAACGCAACCTTCGGGTCACCCATCCAAGTACTGACCGGGGACCACGCTGCCTTGACTCTCCTGATCGTACGTGAACGGGCGACGAATGTACCAGGGACCTATCAGATAGATGTATGTTTGTTATATTTTATATTTTACATTTTACATTAATTCCGAACTAATTTGAACTGGCGGATAAAATTCGAAACATTATTTAAAATATTTTAGGGAAACCGAGAAAGAAAACGATTTTTAAAAAGTTGAGCATTACAGAAAACAACGAAGCAGTTTCTACAGATTATTTAATCTCGTCAGTAGAGCAAAAAAATATGTTAGGGAATACAGCCTATTGCAATCTGTTCAAAAATAAATGTTCTAATATTTCAAACAAGCGAGATATCAAGCTCATCCGCAATAGCAGACACCCTGTATATAGCAATAGAATTAAAGAAAATTAATAGAAAAAATCTAGGATAAAACAACAACGAAAAAATCCAGAAAAAGCCAGGAATTTGAACACTAAATTGTTTCTTCTACATAGAAGTTTTTTTTTATATCGATTCTAAAGAGTATCCATACAGTTTAAATATCATTAAATTCGAACCGGCTGTTTATTAAACTTCAAATATTTATAAATGTGCTAGGATTAACCTTACGGGGGGAGGGGGTGAATAAAACTAAATTTTCAAATTTAAATACGGTTGCAGCGCTTCTGCATTTCATGTTTGCAATTCCTGGGTAAACAATCAGCAGGTGCGATCAGACTCACTGGCAGCGACAGGCAGGTGACATACAACAGATAATTAAACACAGACTTACTGATCTGTCAATAAATGTTGGGCAGTTGTACTCACCGGGGTTCTCCAGCTCCCTGCCCCTGGATTAGAACTCGAACAGGATATGGATGTTTATCTGCCGGCTAACTGCTGTGGCCGCAGTCATTCGTAATCGTACAGTAATTACGGTAATTATGCATATCTTCTGGTGCACCAATCCTCCAGAGGTATCCAGGTTATGGACTAAGCCCATAACCAGTTTCTCTGTTATTCACAGGATCCGCGGGGGAAGGGGCGTGCCTCCTCAGCCCCACATGCGAAGGGGAGAGTATCATTAGCGTCCACACCCCCACGCATAAGTCAGTCGATGCCTTCCTGGCATACATGTTGCATTCATAATAATAATAATTCGAACCAGGCACATTTTCGATGCAACCTCTGCCGACTGACTACTACCTCCCGAACGATTGCTAGGGGAATAATGATTAATTATGCCACACACATTATCTACTAATATAACTACTTTAAGTCACTACGCTACTGTTTCCAACAACTACTTACATTGAAACACCAATCTTGTATAACAACCATAATAGCATCCCATGCTTGTAACCCACCTATAATAAGTAGATAATACTTAACCCTTTGGGTCAACAAATTATAACAAAGTTTCCGGGAAGCAACCGTTGAAAATTTGATAATTAAATGTCGGTTGAGTTCCGAAAAGAGGCGTCTGCGGCAGTGTAAGTGGAATTCTAAATTGTTTTCCCCCACGCGCTCATCATCGCGTTCGAACACACTCCGGAGAAACTCGTAGAGAAAGGGAACCTTATATATACAGGATCCTCGCACAAAATTAGTTAATTAGGAGTCGAGCTCCATCCGAGAAGGAAGTCCGCCGAGAATAGAATTACCAGTCCGCGAGAGAAGAAAGCCAACCGAAGTTTAGCTGCCAAAATATTCTCAGTCCGTGAGAATATTCCAGTCCGTTGAAGAATTCTATAACATCCGCGTCCCTGTACGGTGTCGCATTTATTTATTTTTGTGGAACTCTTCGCCGTTGGGCTTATCTTCATTGATATCCAGCAGGTTATGCCAGTTAGTGTCAATCAGGTTAACAGACCAGAGAAATAAGAGATTGGAGGTCTTATAAGCCGATCAGGCCAAGCTAATTTGACCTTTGATTTTCCTATTTTCCCGTAATTGGGAACAATATGTTATAGTCGGTCAGGCCAGATTGTGCGTATTTTTAAAATTAGGCATTAACAGTTTCAAATACTCATCGTACAGTAATGTTTTATTGTTGCAATATCCTACGAAACATTTAAATTCATTCACCGGCGAAATTACGAATCCAAGAAAGTTACCCAGCAGCTGGATTTAACAAAACGTTCGTTGACCCCGCAAGGACACGCTATCAGATGATAAGTTATTCTAAGCAACGTGTGAACACCGCAAAGGTTCAGATTAATAATTTTCGAAATACATTCCGTTAAACGTATTTAAAATGTCTGCCAGGTGGCAACATATTTTATTTGTTTATGTAAATATAGGACACATATGCTGCGCGCGGCCCACAGCTGGAACGCAATCTACCTGGCCATGACCCGACCTTCTGAGTCCGTCCTGGATTTGGAATATATTATTATTTTCTTTATAACACCAGAATCACACATATTTAGCTTTTAATTGTAACATTTAAATAGAATTGTGGCTACGCTTGTGAAAGACGCGCATTAAACTTTCCCAGATCTTCGACAAAACTTTAACACCGGATACGGATCAATATAATTCTTGAAAGGACGTCGGCACTTAGCCGGCGCCTCGGGGCTGTGGCCGGTAGTTTCAAGATCTAGGAAAAAGCGTGAGAACGGAAATACTGCCCCCACGCCACGATGGTGGACTAGAGTATAAGGGTTCCAACAACGTTCCAGGGGGATTAGTCTTCCGCCGTAGCTGCTCGTGCTGGCAACGTTTATAGTTATTATGTATTTCGTTAAGTTTGTTCACTTGTTATTTATTCCGTTTAATAAACCGTTATAAAACATTTCTTTGTATTAGTGTGGTTTAAACAACCAAAGTGGTGACCCCGGTCTTAAAACAACGCGCTCTTCATTAACAACATAAACAACGGCAACGGAACCGACGGCGCTGGTCCAGCAGCAGAAACCGGCACCCAGGCGGTATCCAACACCGCCGGCGTCGGGCCATCCATCGACCGTGCCAGCGTCCGAGTGCCGCCGTTTTGGCCAGAGAAACCGTCGCTGTGGTTTGTGCAACTAGAAGGCCAATTCGCACTTAATCACATCACACAGGACGCAACAAAATATTTTTACGTAAGTGCTAATCTCGACAGTCGCTACGCGTCCGAAGTAGAGGACATTTTGATTAATCCGCCTGAGAAAAATAAATACATAACACTCAAAGAAGAGCTAATTAAACGTCTCTCAACTTCACGCGAGCATAAAATTAAACAGCTTCTGGAACTTGAGGAAATGGGAGATCGCACACCATCACAGTTTCTGCGGCATTAAAAAATCTAGCAGGAACCGAAGTCCCAGATGATTTTCTGCGAACTCTGTGGATCGGCCGACTTCCAGGAAGTATGCAAGCTATACCTGCAACACAAAGCTCCAGTGATTTGACTTGTATAGGAAAGCTTGCGAACGAAATTTTGAAATATCGCCGAGGACACAGATTGGCAGCACTACAAGCGTTGATCATCCACTAATCAATCAGCTTTCGCAGCAGATTAATGCGTTATCCCAGCAGGTGGAAGACCTAATCCGTGGACGCCAACCGCAACGCCCCGCAATCGCAGCAGCTCTCGCCAACGGCCAAGATCAGCATCCTCTTCAAAAATATGCTTGTATCACAGATGTTTCAAAGAAAACGCTAAGAAATGTACGCACCCCTGTGAGTATGCGCCCCCAAAAAACACGACGGGGAGTCAGTAAGTGCGGCCAGCAACTCCTTACCTGCAACCTGCCGCCTGTTTATTACGGACACTTCGTCGAAGATTCAATTCCTAGTGGACACGGGCGCTGATTTGTGCGTGTATCCGAAATCTTTGTTAAAAGCCTCCCGTACGCGTACAAATTGCGAACTATGTGCAGTGAATAATTCCTCAATAAACACTTGGATGGATTTATAGTTTTATGTTTAGATTTTAAGTTACGTAGGACGTTTTCGTGGAGATTTGTGATAGCGGATGTGAGTAAACCCATTATCGGGACAGACCTTTTAAGCCATTTTGGATTGCTTGTTGATATACGTAACCGCAGACTTTTAGACAATGTTACGTCATTATCAGTTGTGGGTGAAGTATGCGAATACAAGTCCTACGGAATTAGAACAATTTCAGGTGATTCCATCTATCACAACTTAATTTCTGAATTTCCTGATATCGCGCGACCTTCTTCAATCCCCAAGCAGGTCAAACACAACACGACACACACTATCACAACTTCCCCAGGCCCACCAGTAACCTGCAGGCCCAGACGTTTACCTGCGGACCGCTTACGCGCCGCCAAGAAGGAATTCGATTTCATGCTGCAGCAGGGAATTGCTCGCCCATCAAAGAGTAATTGGTCCGTTCCACTTCATTTGGCCCCCAAGAACAACAAGGAATGGAGACCCTGCGGCGATTACCGTGGATTAAATGCCAGAACGATCCCAGACTGCTATCCAGTCCCACATATCGAAGATTTCTCCAACAACCTTTTCGGATGTAAAATTTTCTCCACAATCGATCTGGTAAGAGCTTACAATCAAATCCAAGTCCACTCAGAGGATATCCACAAAACTGCAATTACAACTCCCTTCGGCTTGTTTGAATTTCCATACATGTTGTTTGGATTACGTAATGCATCCCATACGTTCCAATTCCAACGTTTTTTAGATGAAGTACTCCGCGGATTGGATTTTTGCTACGCATATATCGATGATGTATTAGTAGTGTCAAAGTCCGAAGAACAACACCGTAATCATCTCCGTCAAGTTTTTAGCAGATTGGACCAGTACGGTGTGCTAATTAACCCAGCTAAATGCGTATTTGGGAAACCGGAAGTTACTTTCCTTGGGTACACCATCTCCGAAGCCGGAAGTAAACCACCACCTGACCGCATTGCTGCAATAAAAGATGCAAACAAACCCACAACCGTAAAACAGTTACGTCGTTTCCTGGGCATGGTAAATTTTTATCGACGTTTCATCCGGAATGCCGCTGAAATTCAAGCACCATTAACCCAATTTCTGAAAAGTCCTAAACTAAAAAATAAAGAGCCAATTCCCTGGGATGCTGCAAGTGAACAAGCTTTTTCCAATGTTGAGCAAGCACTCTCCAACGCAGCACTTCTAAGCCACCCTTCACCTTCTGTACCGATCTCCGTCATGGTCGACGCATTCGACATGGCCTTAGGTGGGGCCCTCCAACAGGAAGTTGACAATTCTTGGCAACCACTGGCATTTTTCACCAAGAAACTCACCCCAGCTCAACAAAATTACAGCGCCTATGACCGCAAACTTTTGGCCGCATACGCCGCTGTTAAGTGTTTCCGACACTTTTTAGAAGGCCGGCATTTCATTCTGTTTACCGATCATAAACCGCTAACCTACGCCTTCCAGCAAAAACCTGAACGATGTTCACCGAGACAATTCCGCCACCTGGACTTCATCGGACAGTTTACGCCTGACATCCGTCACGTAGCTGGCACCGACAGCATCGCAGCGGATACCTTATCTCGCCTTGACATTGTTGCAGATATCACAGTTTCCGTTCCTGCAGGTCCTATAGACTACCAAGCCTTGGAGAAGTCCCAAAACAACGATCCAGAGCTGCATACTTTCCTAGGGCCAAACGCGGTGCTGCAATTGAAGAAGGTGTACTTCCCGCAGCAGCAAGTTAGCATCTATTGCGACACCTCCACCGACCCGCTTCGCCCGTTTGTAACAACACCTTTCAGACGGGCAGTATACGACGCCGTCCACAATTTGGCACATCCCGGGGAATAAAGCAACCACAAAACTTGTCTCATCCCGTTTCGTATGGCCAGCGATGAACAAGGACTGCACGACGCGGGGTCGCCAATGCATACAGTGTCAACGTGCTAAAATTTCTCGGCACGTATCTGCATCCACAGGAACGTTTCAGCCACCATCCTCCAGGTTTGAACACGTTCACCTCGACATAGTAGACCCGCTGCCTATTTCAAAAGGAAACGCCTACTGTTTAACCTGCGTGGACCGTTTCACAAGATGGCCGGAAGCAATTCCTATTCCGGATATCACCGCTGAAACAGTAGCATTTGCCTTCTATGCGAATTGGATCGCCAGATTTGGAATAATAATAATAAATGTCTTTATTTCACAACGGTACATCAAAAACAAACATATATTTAATATAAACAAAAACAAACATATATTTAATATAAACAAAGCCCATATACCTGTACCGTTGGAAAAGGGCGCTATTCAGACCAAGTCTGCTCTTCCATAGAAACCCAGAAAAAAGAAAGAAAGAAAAGAATAATAATAATAAAGGGAGAAGAAAACATGTTACCTAACTCTAATGATTCGAGTTCAACAACTACCGCTGTGAAACTGTTGACGCATTAGTGTTTTGCTGTACTGTTTTTTAAAGCAGGATAGTGATAACGCCTGAGATTCAGGGGAGAAAATGTTATATACTTTTGACACTTGGTAACTAAAGCCACGTTCGAAAAGCGCCGTTTTATGCGGTGGTAGTGTAATAATCCCTTTGAATCGAATATTTAGGTTGTGAACGTCTTCTCTAAATGTAATTTTACGGTATAAATATGAAGGCTTTTTCTCAGTTATAATTTTATGAAAGAATGAAGCACTTTGCAATTTCCTCCTATTAGCCATCGAGAGCCAGCCCAATTCAGTTAATTTATACGAAACATGTTCGAATTTTCTGATACCAAATATTAGCCTCAAGCAAGAATTTTGAATTTTTTGAATTTTTTGTGCTGTGTCATACGTAAGGGATGGACCATAGATTTGACCCCCAAATACAAAATGAGAAAGAACTAACGTTTCACACAATAAAGTAAAGTATAAGGAGTTAACAATACATCAACATGTAAAATACCTAAGAGAAATTTATGAAAGGATAATAAAATGGAATAAAATAGGAGCTCATGAAAGTGGAAAATAAAGTAATTATTGACGACGTACGCCAAAAACAATGGTATGGACACGTACAGCGAATGGATGAAGCACAGATACCCAAACAAATAATCAAATGGACGCCTGCTGACAGAAGAAGACGCGGAAAACTAAGGAACACCTGTCAGAGAAAGAAAACAGGTAGAGTACTATAGAAAGGAGATTGGGCAGACAGAAGGTGGTGAAAAGTAGAACCCGGAAAGCGTAGATAAACGTTTTCAAAACTGGAAACACATAATATAAAGAAATATGTTATAAAATCTGAAGTATTCGGAAATGCAAACCCTCTTCTCTTCCCTTCATGGGTTAGGAATTTTATTACTTGTTCCGTCTTTGTAATTATTTGTCGCCATCTGTTCCATTCTTCTTTTCTCGCTCTTTGTTTGTATTCCTGGATTTGTTTCAGAATCGTATTAAGTTTCATCAATGTTATGAATAATATGGTGTATTCACTTCTCTTTATTTTCTGCTATCTTTTCGTTGATGGAATATCTATTCAATTCTGTTTTTATGTCTTCATTCCTTATTTTGTATTGTATTATACATAGTTTCCTCTTCTTAGGAACTACTTCATCTTAGATGATTGTATGTTGATTTTCTGTTTTTTAGATAGCGGTCATGTTTTCTCTAATACATCAGAACAGGTGTTGCCGTTACTTTATAGAATTTCAGTTGTTTATGTTCTCCAGTTTTTTCGCTTAATGCTTTCTATATTTTTTCGTACATCATCGGATATTTGCATAGTTGTTGTTTACGTTGTTGTTATACTCATAACCTAATCCGGCTACACACGTAACTGCATACTTGAAGGTGTGCTTGCACGAATTTATATACAAGTTTACATAAGTATATGATTGTAGATTGTTTGTACAGGGAGGGTTATTTTTGCACTTTGACACTACGGCCTCTTGGGCCTATTATACATCCCCTTCTGTCGTTAGTCGCTGTCAAGTCGATCCGTCCCCTTCATCAGGTCTACTCCAATTTAAGTCCTACTGAGTTGTAGCACTGTTTTGGTAAGCTTGCGGGGGTGGTTGCCCATCATATCTTTGCTTTGTCTTTGTCGAGGTGAGGGTCTCCCATGTTCCGAATGTTTGGTTACGGTCCCTTCTTTAACTACTCCTCTCACTGTCCGCTTAGTTAGACCGACAACAGGTTCAGGACCTGTGAACGGTGTTTCAGATCCTAGTTTTGCTAGTTTATCTGCGTTTTTATTTCTTTCTATGCCTCTGTGGCCTGGCACCCACACAAGTTTTACCTTGTTAGAAGTTTGCCAGTGTTAGGAGACTACGAAGACTGTTCCAGGCCGGTTTTGACTTGATCTGGTTTGAATTCAGTGCTTTCAAAGCTGCCTGACTGTCGGAGATAATAAAGATGGTTTTTGTTTGTATAGCCCCTTCTTATGTTTTCTTCTATTGCTGCTAAAATTGTATAGGTTTCAGCTTGGAATATTGTGACAGTTTGGCCCAGAGATATGAAGGTAGTATATCTTGGTTTGCTGCCGTACACACCAACACCGGTTCCCCTTGATCCCATTCTTTATGGTTTATCCGTACTTCGCACATGATTATATTGCACAAGTACAGTATGATCATTAAAAAAAAACTCTAGCAGGCTTTGAAATTTTTATCAAGGTATGGCTTAGCCCATATGTTACAATTGACAGTCATAATGTCACTTATAAATGACAACAACAACAACATTCACATTTCGAGGTTATGTGGGATATGTGATACACTTTGACGTATACATAGGAATACATTTTAACGGTAAGCGATTCGGAATCGACCTGTTTCGGAAATGAAACGTGAAGATCTAATTATTATTTAATTATAAAGTTCAAATTGTTCAGAAAATCAACTAACATGTGTATACCAGTGTATACAGCCGGAAATTTGTTTTTTTCTATAGCTAATGTTAAAATGTTGTTATAGCAACTCTTTTGAGTAGATAAAGTATCACTTTAACCGCAAGGGTAGATAAAGTAACACTTTAACAGCAAGGGTAGATAAAATGTTTTAACTTTTTTTATTCAATTAAATTTACAAATTCAAACACATTAATTCGAAGGATTAACAACAAGTGTAATTTTACAATTAACATTATTAGTTTTCTTCTTCTTGTGTTAATTCTTTTCCGTACATTTCGTATTCACTTCGTACACAAAACGCAAAAATACTGAACACTCCACAAAAATCAGAATGTAAAATTTGTTTGACATTTGTTGACAGAGTAATTCATATCCGTAGTAACGGAGCAACACAGTTGCGATTTTTGTGCCAAAAATTACAATTTTCTTTGAAATTTTATTTTTCACCTGAATTTGAAGTCGTGCTATAGAAAAAAATGTTGTATTGCACACGACGATAAAATCGCATTATCTTCTCGAGCGTAATTAGCGTCTCGACTGACGTCTCGACGCTAAAAAACACTCTCAAAGATAAAGTACAATTTTATCGTCTTGTACAATAAATAACTATTATTACCAATTAAATCGTGTTTTACGTACTGATTTAAAAATTAGTAAATTTCGTTATTTTGTTTCCTATAATGCGCATGCTGTAAGAAGACACTACATATAGGTAAATTTACCATGGCCAGCTGCGAGTTTTTTTTAAATGAACATACTGTATTTTGACTGTACAAGTGACAAAAATGTTTGAACTTCTATATTGTACACTTGCACATGTAGTACTTACGCAGTTGTAACTGAACGTGTGTAGTAGAATGGAGACTTACGCAAGTCTTCTCATTGCAAGAAATCGTAATGTTGCAGTTAATTTTACATATATACTTTCTAATTAAAGGAGTAACAAGTGATAAAAGTTTCAGGTACGTTTCGTCGTCCATTTTATATATATGGGTTGTATTTTTCCCTTTGATCTACAACGAAAGTAGGTAAAGCGAGCGCGACATGGTTCAAGTCTCAAGTACACTTGTGCCGTGTGAAGGCTATATAACCGTCAGGTATACAAAGTGATTTTTTAAAAAGTCAATTGCAGCAAGCCTAGAAAAAAAGCTATTCCGTCTGCAGTCAGCTGTAATGAGCTTTGAATGACATTTACCTGTATGTCAAACTGTGTGACAGTTCAGGTAGTTAAAAATTTTGGCCCAA
>JABXWE010006038.1:0-42798 GCA_014611495.1 Limonius californicus | reverse complement strand
ACATAAATTTATTTAAAATACTCTTAAACTTCCTCAATAGAAAAAATAGTATAAAGAACACGTTTCATAAGACCACTTGTCGCACTCGTCCGTTGAAAAACTCGACGCTTCGCGTCTCGTTTTTCAAACTTGGACTCGTGCTTTAAGAAATGGCCTTATGAAACTAGTTCTTTAATATACTATTATAATACTTAGATATAATAATGATTTCATTATAAATAAAATAATAACTATAATTTAAATGTTGTCGTAACACATACCAAATACATATTGCTGTTCTTTTTACACGAGAATTCTGAACTCAAATCATATGTATACAGAGCGCATTCCACGCCATTCTTTGTTGTCCTATATTTAGGTTTTGCAGCAAATTAAGAAGAATTAACGTCCATGGCGCTCATGTTTCAAATTGATATTATGGTAGTCCAGTGGTTGACTGTTCGTCTCTGGTGCTAAGAGACCCAAGTTCGTATTCTACTGAGGTCAGTGTTTTTCTCGGGCGAGATAAAAACTGTAAAACACTCATTCACAATTTAGATGCCAAAAGAATATATACATATATCCCCTACCCTATTCCACCTTCATGCTAGCACTAGAAGTATCTGAATCATCGGCACCCTCCGATTCTGAATCAGATTCCCCAATTGAAATAATGAAAGGAGGAATATTTTCAAACGATAGATTTCCCATATGATTTGTCCAGTCTTCCGAAATAAGTTTTTCACAGTGCTCACAGAAATGTTGCCACATGTCGGGGGTACATTTTGAAAGAGCCTCACGCCATAAATTTGCAACCTTGTCTTTCGATTTTGGCTGCGAATTTATGTACTTATTGTAATAGGTCTTACAAAACCCCCACGCCATTTCAATTGGGTTGTATTGACAATGGTATGGAGGCAGTCGAAGAATCTCATAGTTGCGCTTTTTCAAAATTTCGTCAGTTACGTATCTTTAATTTCCGTGTGCTGTAAAAGGTTTAATTAACCCCCAAAGTTTTTTCTTGCCCTGAATTTCGACATTGTGGTGGTTAACCAACCATTCCTGCAATATACCTTTTTTGCAAGAAAATGTGGGCGGCTTGTCAAACTGCACTGAATGATAATGTGCATTGTCCATAACCACGACAAATTTTCCTTGCAACTTGTCCAAAGCAGGAATCAGCTGATTAACCAACCAATTTTGAAAAATTTCCCCATTCGTAGTTTTATGATAGTCCCTGTCGTTGTTCTTTGAGTCTAGTAACATGTCGCACCCTTCCAAAAAGCCTAAATTACATCCCGCATTCAAAATGTTTTATTAATTCTAAACTTACTAGATTGTTTTAGAAAAGTAGGGGACTCTAGAGCTGGCAACAGGGCAATTTCATTTTGACCTTGCTAGAAATCAATCAAATAATATTTCAGAAATGCAACTTAAGAAAAAAAAAACAGCCTGCTGAATGGCAAATCAATCGTGAGTAGTGTATATGAAGTTAACCTTTTCACTGCTGCAAGCGTTTTATGAAGTGGTATGTCCTGTGCGGCAAATGCAAGCTGTTGCGGATGCGTCCGGCTCTCGCAGTTAAAATATGAACTAATGTCGCGTACTAGTTCCCACAGTGAATACGCGATGGGCACTGTTTTAATCTCAAATAATTTGTAAGTGCTAGTCTTACTTTGGAATCTTTTGGATTTAACCCTAAATTTACCTGGTTGACTTTTAAGCCAAATAATAGAAAAACATTTAAGACAATTATTAAATTTATTTTATGTACGAGTATAATATAGAAACAGATACAGATATATGGATAGATATAGAAAAAAAATGTACAAAAACAAAATGAAAACTTTTGTAATGTATGATATTTTTCGAAACAAGGAACTATGCATAAGGGTACATCACAGTTTTTACAAGTGTACCTAGTTTCTTTGCGAATTTTATGTTTCGCACACACAACACATCTTTTAGAGGGTGGTTTACTGGATTTTACACTGGGCGCATACATAGTTGGGAAATGCCTCTCAATAAGATGCAACGGAGAATGGGTATCTTCAGGTTTTCTGCTTGTCATAGCTCAGGTTTTGCTTTTTGGTATTTAGCAATTATATGCTTTATAAGCGCCAATTGGAAATCCACAAGTGGAGTGTTTTCACCACTAGTCATCTTGTGTAAGACATGGGCATTTAGAAAACTCATGTCCAGCAGGTGAAAAAACATTTTTTTGTACCACTTTATCGATTTTCTTACAGATTCTGTAGAACTAAGGAGCATGTCAGTTTTGTCTACAGCACCCATATTTGCATTGTAATCGATCACACTTTTCGGTTTCTCGATTGGAAAGTCCTCTCTAGTTTTTTTTCCGGTAGCCTTCATTTCACTAGAATGAAGGTTAGTAAGCATTCTAACCTCTCGTTTATCTACCCATTTCAACGCCAAAGTTTTTAGTTATATAACTAACGACCTGGCCTTTTGTTAGATTTTCTTGCATGGGTGGTAAATTTTTTCTAACTTTTTTCACGGTACCACATGCATTTATATTTCTATCATGTAGCCATGAAAACAGAAGGGGACTCATGTACCAGTTGTCAACAAATAAAGAATGTCCTTTATTCAAATAGGGTTCCATTAGGGGAAGGACAATATTACCTGATTCTCCCAGTGCATCATCGAAAGTTTTAATTTCAGTTTTAGCTCCTGTGTAAATATTAAAATCAAGAATAAATCCAGTCACACAGTACAAATAATTTAACACCAAATCGATGTCGCTTAGAAGGTATAAATTGCTTAAATCGTAATTGGCCCTTGAAAAGCATCAAACTTTCATCAACGCACACATTCCTGTAGGCTAACTTTAGTGGTCTACAACAAACCGTAGTTTGACAAAGGGTCCTCTTTATTTATGTCATTGTCGTCCGAAAAATGTAACATACGCAATAAAATTAAATATCTGTCACGGGTCATAAGCTGAGAAAAAATTGGTGTTGACAAAAACGTGTCAGTTGACCAATAATCGTAAAGTTTTTGTTTTTTAACTTGACTCATGAGTAATGAAAAAAACAATATACCTCGTTCACATTTGTGTCTTTCCACTTGGTAACGCGGAATTTTTCTACTACGCCAGCATGTTCTACGTGTATTTGTAAAAGTTATTTATTTGTAACACAAACTTCTCAATAAAATCGAAGGAAAAAAATTCTTCAAAACTCTTCAAAATGTTTGGTGAGCTTATCAAGCTTTCGTCCTTACATCCTGAATCGGCAACAAAATCGTGAATTATCGGATCCAAGTTCCCTTTTACCCAGTTGAATTCTGAAATTTTTGGACGTTTAGCTTTAGACTCCGCTTTGGAAGTAGAATCAACATTTTCATCATCTTCGACTTTGTCATCGTCAGAACTAGCGTTCTCTACATCTGATCTGTCATCTGAATTATCTTCTTCGGAATTCTGCATAGAAAATTCATCGTCACTGCCACTATTCATCAAAATGTCATACAGCTCTTCTTCAGTGTAATATTTGAGGGCCATCTTTGTCTATGTTGGTTTTATTTCAATTCGAATTTAGAACCGAAAATTTAATATAAAACGGAGTATACATAAAATGTTCTTTTGCATCGACTTATACATACCCGTTCACATTGCTCCAAATAAACAGATTATAATTTCACAAAACACTATATAATTACTTTTCTCTAATATTTACTGGAACTGAACTGAATACTGAAAGACTGCTCTTGTCTGCATCTAAAAATAGACTGAATGACGACAAAACATACACACCACAATACATAAAAAATCCAACGTAATTATGATTGGTGCTTCTAGAAGTATCTCAATATTTAGTTTTTTTTTTTTTAATTTTCATACATATCCTTTGAGAATCTGTAATTTTTCCTTGCATTTTACAGCTAGCCTCCAACAGAAATAATTTATTTCGGTCCTGATGAAAAAGCGCGGGTTCGTACGACTTCCGCAGTACAGTACCAAAAGTTTCAAGTTCCATGTAAAGTGTTGGCAACTAAATTTACATGAAATTTAAGCTCTAGGTATCACATAAATGACGGCGTATTCGTTCGGGTCCCGCAGTTAGTATTTATCCGGCTCCCGCACAGCAAATGTGAAAAAAAATTATAGATATATCCGGCTCCCGCAAATAAAAGGTTAAATTACGTGAGGTTAGTCTAAAGTATGTTCGATGTGGTTTGAGTAAAATTATAAAGAAAGAAAAGAGAGCTTATCTTCAATCTTGATCTAAACAAATCTGTTCGTGGTACATCCAAGAGACCCTATTTTAGCCACATGCACTATTCTATTTTAGGTTATTTGGGTGTTGAAAATTCTTTTTTCTACAAACGTCAGTAAAAGTTTAATTTTTAACGCATGCTGTCAGTGTCTAAAATGTGATTTTATGGCACTGGTGCTAAAAGTAAATGACTTGATTTACTATTAACACTGGTGCGATATTATAAAAAAATTAAGAAATTTTAAATCAAAGGAATATTTATTTACTTAATTAAATGTACAGTTAGAGAAACTGCAGTTAGAATAAGTAATCTGAGGTGGATAGTGTTTTCCTTGCAAACAGAAAATTTTCTTCGGCGCTGTCACGAGATTTGAAGTTACCTGTCAAGAAACGATCGAATTTTCATTACCTTAGCAACAATAAACTTCATGAATAATTGGGTTTCAGAACGGTATTTTATAAATTTAATAACGTAAGAAATGCATTGATTTGTACTTTAATGGTGTTTGTAGAAAAAATAGTGTATGATATACATGCTAAAAGTGATTTTAATTTGTTCGAAGGGATGTCACTTTTAGCACTTATATCATAAATAACTATTTCCAATCATGCAAAAAAACAACTGTTCGCAAAATTTTCCTGACAAATATAATTAATTTAAAGTACAAATTGGCTGCAGTGTTAATTTTACAATGTAGGCTGCCAAAAATTTTGCATCTGTACTTAATTAGTTTGAAAAACCTTATGCAGCAATGCAAACTTGTTGATAATTCACATTCACCATACACCTGGCAGCGATCTCATATATGTAAAAATCTACACTTAAAAAATAGTGGATACTGTTCAGAATTAATTTACCTCATTTTGTAGGTTGCATAACACATACTTCAATAATAAAAACAAAAATTACCGGTATTCTCACAAATATCGAAGTGATAGCTTGGTAAGGGATTTCGAAATATCCTGTATGGCATTATAAATAATAACAGCAATATAAAAAATGGTTTAAGTAGCTTCAACAACTTAAAAAAATGAATACCATATGCAGACTGCTTTTGTCAATTCTGTCCCCATGAGAGAGATGCTTTATTTTAGAATATAAATTTTATCCCATCAAAATACAAATAGTCTACTTCTTAAACTGTACTAAAATGCTTTTTAGAGAAATATTCCATAAATAATAACTTTTTGAATTAACTGGATAAACGTTTTTCTCAATAATACAGATCTTATGAATTACTGGGGTATTTTTCTTTTAAAATAATTCCGATAAAGGTTTTTGAAATTACTTTGAAAGCTTCTATACAAGTATTTTTTAAACAGGGTAAAAGTGAAGACATAACCAAGCGTGCTGAACAAATCCGTGACCAAATAGAGACATCTACCTCAGAATATGAAAAGGAAAAACTGCAAGAGCGACTAGCACGTTTAGCATCTGGAGTTGCGGTACTTAAGGTAGGTGGTAGCAGCGAGGTAGAAGTCAACGAAAAGAAGGACAGAGTTAATGACGCACTTAATGCAACACGTGCTGCTGTTGAAGAAGGCATTGTACCCGGTGGTGGCACTGCCCTCCTCCGTTGCATTTCAAGCCTCTCTACCCTGAAACTTGCTAATGCTGACCAATCCATAGGTAAGACTTCTTGTGGCTTGTTTATAACTGTATTGCTGGCAATTTCAAATATTTGCAGGTGTTGAAATTGTAAAGAAATCACTGCGTGTGCCTTGTATGACAATTGCCAAGAATGCCGGCAAAGATGGATCAGTGGTTGTGGCAAAAGTAGAAGACCAAACTGGCGACTTTGGTTATGACGCTC
Organism: Limonius californicus; assembly: GCA_014611495.1. NCBI lineage: Eukaryota > Metazoa > Arthropoda > Insecta > Coleoptera > Elateridae > Limonius > Limonius californicus. The sequence continues at coordinate 36,764 of JABXWE010006038.1, read as the reverse complement.
TCAATGATGAGTATGTCCATATGTTTGAAAGAGGAATCATCGATCCTACTAAGGTAAATAATTTTGTCTGGGGTAAATACAATATTAACAGTTGCAATATTTTGTACAACAAAATATAACAACCGTTGACGTTATTAGTAATTTATACTACAAATTTTTTTATTAGTTAATATGAGTTTTAATGAAGTGAAGCAAAAAACAAAAAGTAATTTTTACTTTAATATTCAGGGAAAAAATTATTTGCACATATTAGAGCTTGATTAGCAGCCACAAGCTTCTCAGGTGTCGAAATTGTGCTAAATAAAAGTTGGTTTTAGAACACAATGCACTTCTGTTGTAATACGGTTGTGTTGGTAATAAAACCCACAGTTGTACTATTGAAGTACATGTTGCAAATAAATCATGGAATCATGGAATTAATAATTCAAAACTGAAATCCTAAACCAAAATTTACTATATTATTTGTCTGTTTTTATTCAAATATTGCTTCAATTTTTTTATGCTAGTTAACCATGTCAATTAACACATATATGTGTGTGCTTGGCTGTGTAAATATGGCTTAGTATATTGTGAATAGTACTTTTTCTAATGAAAGTTGATAGGATTTCTATGTAGTGAGGAATTTTGTATTTAAGTATGAAATATGATATTATACAAAATATTGTAAAATACTATTTAGAAAAGTTGCAGGGAATTTTATTTTGTATAACGTACAATTATTGGATAACATATAGCATGTGTGGTTGAACCAGGGCCAGCAAAACTTTTTTCTACTGTACCACCCTCTTTGTTTTTGCATTTTTAGAATTTCATTGGTAATAGTATTAAAATAATATAAGATTAAAGAGGTCTCATGTTTTTGTGTTTTTTAATTTTTTATATAATACCCTTGTGCAATAAATTACGTTAATTAATTCTAATTTAGTGAAAAAGTGATTGTTATTCGTAAATTGTGTAATTTATCGAAATTTTTAAATGCAATACTCGGTATATTGTTTTATAGCTTAGTCTGTAGAATTAGCTTTTAGTTGATTTAAATTTTAAAGTATTTCATATCTAAAGTTCATTGTTACAATATCAGATTTTATGAGAATAGCGGCCAGAAAAATTTGGCAGTCATAAGGGGCATAAAGTTGATTCATTTCTAATTATAGGCTAAAAGATTGTACATCCAAATTTCGAAAAAAGGAAATAGTTACACACCTTGTTTCTTATCCTGTTCCACTACAGAAGTGGAAAAATAAACATGCCATGAAGATTTAGTAACATTACAAGTTAAAAAGGAACAAATTATAATATTCCGTTTGTACAACAAAGAAGGGTATCCTGGCATAGACAAAAACGGAACAGGTCGGAGAGGGTTACAAGTTAATACACTCTGCAGTATTCAACATGTATTTTCCACACTAATTAAAGTCTTTTGTTGTTATTTATGTGCAGACTGTGTTACATTGTAAGCTATAAGCCCTTTCCAACTTGTATCTGTAATATATTATATTTTGCTTCTTTTTAACATAAAATGTTACTAAATCGTAGGAGCATGTTTACATTTCCATTGGTAAATTTTACAATCACTCGAATTGCAAACTTTATTTTATAAGGTCAACATTTACTTTTATAATAGTTTTGTAGTTTACTGCAATATTTGTTTATCAATATTAAAAATTAATTGTTGAAACTTTATTTCTGCAACAGGTTGTCCGCACTGCAATTACCGATGCCTCAGGTGTAGCATCATTGTTAACCACAGCAGAAGCTGTAATCACAGAAATTCCTAAAGAAGAGCCTGCAATGCCAGCTGGTGGTGGTATGGGAGGAATGGGTGGTATGGGCGGCATGGGTGGCATGATGTAAGCAGGAACGTTTGTCGTTCTGCTGTTACTGCGATATCTCATACATTCATTAGAACTTACTTCATCTTAGTTTATTGTTTTGAGTAAAATTGTAAGTTGTGTGCTGTATTCGGATTTTTTTACATTTCCCTACCTTTCATACAGATTTTCTTTCTTTCAGTCGAATACCAAAGAGCTAGCATGCAATTTATGATTTTATTAACTTGGGCCAATTTCACTTTTATGGCAGTTTGCGAATTATAAGACTGTTGTGCCAATACTTCCATTATTTTCTGGCCGATGGTCTACTTTAAGTTGTGCGTGTGTGTATTTTGAATGAGCGAGACTTGTTTCAGTTGTTTTAGTGTAGTGCACGTAGTTATAGTGCAAAAATTATTTCAGCAGTGGCATTTGTAAGCAAGACGTAAAATAACTGAAAAATATCTTTCTTTTTAAGTCATCAGCAGTTTGTTTTAGTCCAACTGTGGAGAAAGTTCCAACAAGGTTGACTTTTGAAGTCAAATTAAAATGCCTTATCATTCGTAACTTCATTGTAGATATTTTCATAAAACCCCGTGATTGTAATGGTTCAATAAAAGTCAACCTTGTTCTCGATCTGAAGTGTATAAATTTGTTGCATTTAGACTTGCTAAATGTGGAAAATTACTGTAAACTGTAAAACATTATATCGAACGTTTGTATTAAATTGTTAATTTCAATTAGAAGTTTTATTTCTTATTTATTTCAACGAAAATACAGTAGAAACGGGACTTAATAGAAAATGGCTAGAAATCCTAATTCAAGCCAAATATTTTTCAATTCATTTACTTATTACTCTGTAGAATAGAGTAGATTGTAAATTTGCAATTAAAAAAGAATGTGGAAAATTACTGTAGACACTAAAACATTACATCGAATGTTTCTATTAAATTGTTAATTTCAATTAGAAGTTTTATTTCTTTAACGAAAATATTGCTGTATTGTATTTATTGTGAAGTAGTGGACGATGAACTATTCTATTATTTCTTGTATTGCGTATGCATTTTATTGCTGCATAATAGTATTAAAAATACAGTATTAAACTTACATTAAATGTGGCTTTGTACGTTATACCTATAGGTAATGCATAAATCGGATCCCTGCAAAGAAAAACAAAATAATGTAATAGTTATTTATAAGTGCTAAAAGTGACATTTTATTTTGTGGGAACAAATTAAAATCACTATAATAGCACATATATCATACACTATTTTTTCTACAAAGACCGGTAAAAGTACAGATCAATGCATTTCTTACGTTATTAAACTTATAAAATATAATTGTGAAATCCAATTATTCATGAAGTTTATTGTTATTAAGGTAATAAAAATTCGATCGTTTGTTGACAACAACTTCAAATCTCTTGACAGCGACGAAGAAAATTTTTTGTTTGCAAGTAAAACACCATCCACTTCAGATTACTTATTCTAATTGCAGTTTCTCTAACTGTACATTTAATTAAGTAAATAAATATTCCTTTGATTTAAAATTTCTTAATTTTTTATATCGCAGTAGTGTTAATAGTAAATCACGTCATTTACTTTTAGCACCAGTGCCTTAAAATGACATTTTAGACTGACAGCATGCATTAAAAATTAAACTTTTACTGACGCTTGTAGAAAAAAGATATTGTAGCAAACAGTACCTTGTCATCCCAATTGTGATGCCTCTGGAGCACTTACTAAAATGAATCTAGGCTCTAATCTGCAACCTTGATGAGTAACGTACGCACATAAAATTTCAAAAGTGATCGGACAAGTTTCAGTTTAGAAAACTAACTCTGTAACCACCTGCACTTGTATATAGGTAAGTTGTGTTCAATCGTCTTATTTTTGCATCTACATTCAGTGGTATAGTTTGTGCTACTTCATTTAAATACACCCTGTATAAGTAGAAAGGGAACAAGATTCACGCAAGAACATGAAGAAACGAGTAAGGGAAGAGTTTGGAAAAAGAAAAGACAGGTGAAGGTAGGAAGAGGTTTGCGATTGTGTTTTATAAGGAGTGCTGACAGGTACAATGGGTGCAAAAACTTTTATGCTCTTTAAGAAGAGCAGGCGACTTTGGGGTATTGGTGGTCTTAATGGCACCCAACCTTAAGTTCAGGAAAATACTTGCGTATAAATTCTACAAATCTGCGCTATGATTGCTTAGTACTCGGTTTTAGCAATTCGCAGTTACTGCCACCGTGTAACCGAGCCTTTAATTGCAGGAAAACACTTGCATCTAGTACTTGGTTTTAGTTACTTGGACGAGTTATTGGAATGTCGTGTAAGTGTTGCAAATCCCTGGAACGATTGCTTTTAGTACTCAGTCTTGGCAACTCGTATCAGTTACTGGCACCGTGTAACCAAGCTTTAAATGCAGGAAAACGTTGAGTACTCGCCCTCGATTTTAGTTACTTTCATAAGTTTATGGGCTGTTGCCTCCTGTGAATTCTACTAATCTGCGAAATGATACTTTACTTTAAATAGTACTCTGGCACCGTGTAACCAAACCTATGGCTTAAGCATTTTAATTCAATAAAATTCGTAAGGGAAAACTCTATTTTAAAGCGTTTACTATTTTTTTTTTCAAATATTGTTTGAATGTGTTCCTTGCTTGCATGGGAATTTTGAGCTGGCTCGCATACGTAAACCCGTCGTCATTTAAAGTCGAGTTCATCAAGAAAATAATTATGCAAGTACACCTAAATGCGGTTAAGCTCAAACAAGTTTTTAGAAAAATAAAATGACAATTATTGATTTAAAATTGTCCTATTCTTGTTAATTTGTGGCTTATTATGTCTGATATGTCATTTTTGACAGCTGACGTCCTAACCTTGAACTGTCAGCTGATTGTGATTCATTTAAAACCGTGTACAATTGCGTATTATTTTACAATAACATTCTTCATGTGGTGTTAGTAAATTGTAATTTTTAGCATTATCATTTTCTGTTCGACGGCAAGTGACAGATCACTTTAAAACTTATTACTTGTAACCATCAAAAATGGATGATGACATATTAACAACTTTAAAAATATTGATAATTGGCGAAAGCGGAGTAGGAAAATCCAGGTAATTTATTACATTTTCTTTATTTTGGTCTTTAACCGCAAACGCTTAAATTGCAGTTTGCTTCTACGATTTACCGAAGATAATTTCGATCCAGAACAAACACTAACGATAGGAGTGGATTTCAAAACAAAACGGCTATCGATAGATGGAAATACAGTCAAATTAGCAATATGGGACACGGCTGGGCAGGAACGATTTAGAACGTTGACTCCGTCATATTATCGAGACGCACAAGGAGCTATTTTGGTGTATGATGTTAGCAATTATTCCACCTTCACAAAACTTGAAAACTGGTTAAATGAACTAGAAACTTATTCAACCAAAAGCAATATTATAAAGATGGTTGTCGGGAATAAAATTGACATGGTATGATGTTGAAATGTTTGATAGTGAAACAGCTTTTATTGTGTAATTTTATAAATTAAAGGAGAATAGAGAAGTAAGTCGAGAAGAAGGTATGCATTTCGCAAGGAGACATCAAACTTTGTTCCTTGAGGTTAGTGCAAAAACAAAAGATGGGGTTCAAGCTGCTTTTGAGGAATTAGTGCAAAAAGTAAGTAATATATTCTCTGATCTGTAACGCAGCTTATTTATAAATATTTTGGGATTCAAGCAATCCATAGACTAATTGTCTTGTAACTATGGTAACTAGCCATATTGATTTATCAGACGCTGTCTTCAGATTTTCGTACCTACACAATTATTTTAAGTACATATTACCATTCGGATAAATCTTGATCATAGAACTTTCTTTCAGATAATCCAAACACCTGATTTATGGGAAACATACTCTCTAGGAAATAACTTCCATGTTGGAAACAAAGATCATCCAACCGAACAAACTTGTTCTGGATATTGTAGTTTAGTATAGTACTAACTTTTATGGTATTAGAAAATAGTCAGTCATAATCTTAAATTTTAATGTTGCATTTTTCTTTGCTAGGGCTGTTAAAAATCTTATAAAACTATGTTTGCAAGATGATCATAACCACTTCCCCGATCGATGCATATAAGTAAAACCTTTATTTTTCAAAACGTGGTTTTTCCAAACCTTCACATATTTATTGGGGTCATGTAAGCATCATCTTCTGGCAACTTTTAGATTATTTAAGAAAGAATTGCATGACAGTTTCAGAACAAGTGACTGATGTATGTCAAATCATCATGTTAAGCAATTTTTATTGAGCATGGTTGCTACATATTCTGCAAAATTAAAGACAGGCTTCGGTGTCTTTATAGAGGAATTTTAAAATCATTATTTATTTGAGATTTTTTGCTCTAAGAAAGAACCAATATCTGTGAGTCGTAATTGTATAATACTCTTCCAGTACTAAATGTTGTAAAAGTATCAAGTTTATAATTGCATAAAATTTGTATTTGCACATTACTTATAAATATGAAATGTTTTTATGACTTATCAACGGGTTTGTAAATTAAATGCAAGCTTTCAGTTTTAATATTATTTATCAAATGTTTTTCAGTAGAAATAGAGAAGTTAAATAAATTATTTTTATTCTTTAGAAGCAATATAAGGGAAAACCGGAATGCATACATTTATAATTTAAAAAAACTTGTTAAAACATGTTGATCTGATTTATTATTACAGTTTTTATTGCATCTAATTAAATAGGCCTCCAGGTATATTTGGTTTTATAAAAAAGTTTTCAGTGCAATACAACATTTTAAATAGTTATTAAGAATAAATATATTTATTATACAGTATATATTTATTGGAAATGGCAAAAATAAATAATTTTAAATTGTATATAGCTTAATGAATTCCCAATATAAATTTCTCCAATTATATACACATCATCTCCATCACCAAGATAATTAATTTCAATATTTTGTTGATTATTAATTTCTATTTTAAATTCCTGTGCTGCCAGGTTAGGATTATGTTTTACTGATTTGATACTTTCCTCTTTACACTAATCTTGTAGCTTTTGTGTTAGGTTTTCAGGCCAATCAATGCTCTGCAATGTTTTACAATTAAAGCTATAAAACTCTATAGGGTCTTCTCATCTTTAAGTAAAATTTAAGCCTTTTAACTTAAAAGTTAATTTTAATAATAAATCTTATAGACAGTTTTTTTCTCATCCAATCCTTCATTCCAGCTTTTGAAATACAGGTATTCTCTGCTTTATGCCACCTTGCTTTTACAAAAGACCTACAGAAGAAATCTAGAATATTTTTCCTTATACAAAAACAAAAGAAAAAATAACGCAGCATAGCATATAAATTAATAATAATTGCTTTTTCGTTTTACACTCTTTCTGTTTACGTAACGTTTTATAGTACTACTTTCAGTGGGGGAAACCTGTATGCTCATTCAGTCAAAATGAGCTTGTGCATCCTGTAAGTGCTGCACCAATAAGATTTTTATCCTGCAAAGTTTTGCATATGAGTAGTATTAAAATAAGATGCTTGTTTGAATATTTTTTGACATGTGTACAGGACTAAGGTCTCTCATCACTGTGAACACAAGTGATAATTGAGAGCAGAAACAGTAGATTAGGGTTTTCCACAGACACAATACAAATACCTTTTTTGGCTTATCTAATCCTTGTTTATAAACTTTTATTGCCATTTTTATAAGGGAAAAGTTTCTAATGACCTGTTGCTTCTTGAGGTGAGCGCAAGTTTTGATTGCACAATTTACAAATGTATGACCTGTACTGATGCATGTGGCTTTTGTATTTAAACCTATACCGGTAAATTTTTTTTATTTGTTACATTCATATTGTGCCGTTGTATTCTGTTTTGAATCTACACATGCATTAAAATTATCAGACACTTGAGAGATTCTCGAGCAGTTTCGTCATTACCTTGTTTGGAAAATTAGAAAAATAATTTATTTCTCAAGATTTCTTATCTTTTTTGTCATGCTCAGACTTACATAGGAGATGGTTCTCCGATTTCGGGGTTGATCATGATTATATCAATGTTTAAACCATTTGTTTGTTATGATATTAGTTTAATGCTTGTAAACAAAAATGACATTTAAGATTTTTCAGAAAGGCCAGTTCGGCGTGTGTTGGCCTTTTTATCTATTTTATTACATATTCTTATGTTCTTTTATTGACATTTTAGGTTATGTATATTTCAAAATTTGACAAATGTAGAATATATACACCAATATTTTTTATACTACTTATTTATTATACATTTGTGCATTTTTTTTAGTACCTAGTACAATAATTGGTAAATTGTTAATATCGATACCATCATTTTTGCCAATTCAAGGGCTTCCCCGCCTCCTCTATTTACATTTAGTCAATTTTAGGATATTTCTAGTCAGCCTTCTAACTAGGGTGTATTAAATGATACTGGCACTAGTAGCTAATAAAATATTTAGAACCGCTTCGATCAGTGGCGTAAGCCTGCAACCGCCCTACCGTGGAGGTTGGCAAACTGGGATATTACTACTACTATAACTTATAAGTAACGTTTTCACATCTAGGGAGCAATTGCATAGTATAGGCGATTCAAGCTAAGCAATACGCCCTCTGGCGGAATTGTGATGAACTCCTGAAACACAGCGCTAGTGACAATTCCAATATAATCATTTGGTTTTAATAAATTATTGTAAGCTGCATTCGTGTATTATAAAATATATTTAAGCAACTAAAACGTCAATACTTGAAGAATCGAGTTTCCCCCAAAGAAGGAAACCAATGACAAAACGTTTTGCGTGTTTAATTGCGATTCTAAAAGCAAAAGGTGCCTTAACCTAGCTTTTCATTATTTTCCAAAAGCAGGAGCGAGAAATGTTGCAGTAGTGAACATATTTGGCCTAACTGAAATAATTGACCTCAGGATCTTTTAACCATTCGGGATAGAATCATTCAGACTTTCATTAAGTTGAAAAATAACTCGTCGTATCTATGTTGTTTTAAGCATATTGTTTGGTGGTTCATCTTCACAAACGTGTAAACCCATATTTTATACTATGTTGAATGTTCTGTACGTAGTACTTAGTCGTACAATTTATTTTCCTAGTCGTGATGAAATTTTAGCAAATCTACCTACATGTTTCAGTATGTTTAAAAAGGTTAGAGTCGTTATTGATTGTACAGAATTTTTTTTACAATGTTCTAATTGTCTGTGTTGTCGAATTGGAACTTACTCGCATTATAAATAATATAATATAATATAAATAATAATTATAAATAAATTAGTGTCACTCATAATTACGGCCAAAATCGAACAAGAACAAAAAATACACAAATTCACTAAATCACTACACCGCGCAACGATTTATTTACAACCTGCTGGCGAGTGCGACTGTGTTTCACCTAAAACAGCTGATTGTGTGCGCGCGGGAAAAGTTAATTTGAATCGCCTATACAACGACTGGACAAATTGGTGAAATAATCTCAAAAATATTCTCCTTCTGAACAAGCTTTTGTAGCAGTAGGCGTTGTTGGCTATTGTATTTTGTGTTATGTCTGTTTCTATTTGAATTACCTCTAATACATGCGTTCTGTATTTTATTATTCGATTATAGATTTTTTTATACGCGAGCTCAAATAATCTTTGACGCTAATTGTTTTTGCAGATTATTGATATCGAATTTTGATACAAAATTTTTTTAGTGTAAGTATGTAATTATTGTCATAGAAACAAGAGATAACGAAGCGTTATGTGCCCGTTTCTCAATCTGCACATTATTGTTAAATAGTTTTTTTTTATTGGTACCCCATTTTGCTTATTTAAAGTACGCTTCAGAGTGTTTAAATCCAAGTTTTAAAAACGCGCGTGTTTTAAAGTTACTATGGCAACATCAACAACCTGAGAAACGTGAAGTCAAAAAGTCAACTTTTTAATTATTGATCTGACGGGAGTACCTTGTAACTCAAATAAAATATTACTAACAAATGTTTCAAAAGCTTTATTCAAATATTTAACAATCTTAATTTTTTAAATGAATGTGAAAAGTACAGTTTGTATTGTTTGAAATATTAATACTTCGGTTTTTTAAATCAGAGGAAATGTTGTTCAAATTAATACTGCTGACATTCTCGGAAGTCAATGAGGTTGCACTTCCATTAATGGCACTGCCAATAATGTTTGAAACATTCTTCTTATTGCTAATAGCCTAATACTCTCTTCAACGTAACCAGACGCCACAGCTGCCGATTTCCATCCTACTTGTCGTTGGATTTGATCTATTGTCATGCCACTATTCGCCATAACGGTAGCGGACGTACGTCGAAACGCATCTCCCGCGTATTTCTCAGGATCCTCCAATTTAAGATAACGTGCAAATTGCAAGGGACGTGATCCAAATATATTAATACCAACCACTTGATTGGTGCACTTCCCCTTATTATACCGTAAGCAAACTCGGTCTGTACTTACATTTTGGGGGCGCAATGATAAATACTGCTTCACCAATCGCACATAACTAATTGCATCACTGTCGGCAACAGTAAAACGTTGAGCCTTCACTGTCTTAGATGGTCGGATAATAATAAGCAATACGCTTCCTTCCTCCTTGATGTCATGTAAGCGTAAATCGCACAATTCACATCTTCTACAGAGCCAAAGATACCGCAAATGGCTACCACCCTCAAAAATAAATACGTAATGTCCGGTGCATCTGTGAAAAACTTCCGCAAATCGTCTTCCTTGAATACATATGCCTTCTTGGCTACGTTATTCTTGCTAATGGCCTTCATGAATGCATGCACTTTCACAAATGATTTTAAATCGACCCCTTTGTTTATCCTCAACATACTTTTCAATTTCGAATGGATAGCCCACATAGTACTAGTACTAGTCAAGCTAGTTGTAGGTACATTAATTACAGTGTTGTTAATAGTATTTGTCTCTTCAATAGCTGTAGGACTGAACTGTGCAGAAGTTGAAAGAATTTGAACACTGTTCATCTTTTTAGGTGTTCAGGGCAGAAACACCAAGAAATGTATTTGTTAAAGACGTTGATGGCCTTTGTACCATTCATGATATACTTTTTTTAACTGGCAGCGAATCTTCTACATATCCCTTCGCTACACTGGAAGACTTCCAACCTCCGTGCTGTTTTAGTCGAAGAATATTACCACCGCTGGAAGCTAATATAGTGGCCGAGGTTCTTCGGAAACTATGACCCGTGTACGATCCGCGGTTTTGCAAATTTAAATACATAGCAATTTTTCTTGGCATTTGCCCTATTGTATTGTGACCAATATTTTGTCTTGTAGCTTTTTTATTACGTATACAAATAAACAATGTTGGCCTGTCTGGAGATGGTCTGATTTTTAAATAGTTTTTTATAGTTTCCATTCAGAGCGCCTCCAACACCACACATTTTCTGGAGGATCCATTTTTACTATTACGAATGTTAATAACAATCATATCATCTTTTACGTTTACATCGGAGACGAGTAAATTGCAAAGTTCATCACACAATAAAGTTTTTTAAACATTAGCATTTAATAGCAATAAGCAATTAAGCAATAAGAGAAATACCTACTGTAGTTGCAATATAACATCCATCAGGTGCCTTAGTGATAAATTTTGTAATCTCCTCTTGAGTAAAAACTGACTATTTTTTGGGTTGATAATGTACATTTTGACGTTTTAAAAAAGCAACTAATTTGAAAATTTTTGAAATATCAATATTTTCTTTTAGGGAAAGAATTGATTTCAACATAGATAATGTCCCCATAAATTGGAGGCTTTTTTACCATCCGCAAACCTTGGCAATACGGCAGAAGTACATTTTTAGAAATTATAATTACGTTTTCAGTACTACACCAATTTTTGAATGTTATGTATGCTTTCATACAGAGATCTTTCGATTTTTCAGGCAGTAACTTGTGTGTTACTTGATCTGCAATTTCCCGCATTTCGGGCAGTATATAGTTTATATCTTCACTCGTCATTTTTGCAAAGCAGCCACAAAAAACTTACTAAAAGGCTCAAAAAAGTATAATTTTAACTTTTATATAAAAATTTATTAACAATTTTCAAACAACTGTCATATCTAAACTTAGCCCTCAGGCTATAATAGTGGACTTTTCTACCTTGGTATGTAATATACGAGGGGTATTTTTTAAAAAAGGTCTGTTTCGAATGACAGCTGGAATGACGCGCGATCGCCGCAGTGCGCTTGCGCGTCTGCACCCAGCATGGTTTGCGCGCTTTTAGACGCCATTTGCAGCCGTATTGTCTGCCTGTGTGCTGAGCTGTAGAAATTTATAATGTTTAAGGAAACTGAGTCGCCCGCCGACTGTGAGATACGATCTGTAATTCGATTCTTGAGTGCAAGAAACTTGGCAGCAGCGGAAATTCACCGTCAGATTTGTGAAGTTTACGGTGATAATGCTTGAATGTTTAAGGACGGGCGGGTTAATGTGTATTATGAGCCACGCCCTGGCCGACCTTCTTTGATTTCTGAAGATTTGATTCGTGACGTGAACAACAAAATTCGAGAGGACCGACGATTCACGGTTTAAAAGTTATCAATTGAATTTCCACAGGTTTCAATGTAGTTTTGAACACCATTGTTTCGGAGAAATTGAATTATCGAAAATTGTGTTCTCGGTGAGTTCCAAGACTGCTTTCTGAAATTCTGACGATCACAAAACAAAAAGATTGGACTGTGCTGTATCATTTTTTACTCGATAGCAACAGTCAACGGAATGGCGACACACATCGTCGTCAACCAGAGTGAAAGCCAAACAGACAATTTCAGCATGAAAGATCATGGCAACTGTCTTTTGGAACAGGAAAGGGATTTTGTTAGTGATTCTGATGCGTATTGTATGACCTTGAGAAAACTCCGGCGTGCCATATAAAACAAGCGGCGTGGCCTACTGTCTTCCGGTGTGATGTTGCCCCATGACAATGCAAAGCCACATGTTTCTGCACAAACACAAGGTCTAATCAGATCTTTTGTTCCTTGGTGGTCAACAGTTCAACGACGACGATGAAGTGAAAACTGGAGTCATGGATTGGGCTTCTTCACAGACGACAGATTTGTTTGACGTCGGAATTCAAAAACTTGAGCGGTATGACAAATGTTTGAACAAAAATGGAAAATATGTAGAAAAGTAGATAAACGTATATAGAATATGGAAAAAAATATATTTTAATGATATTTACAGTATTTTTCTCCTTATTAAAACACGAACCTTATTTAAAAAATACCCTTCGTACTATTATCTACTTTCATTCTGTAGTGTACCATATTTCAGATTTATTTTTAGTGTCATAATGACAGTTTGAATCTCTTTAGAGCACTAGTGCGGTAAAGATAGTAAATTTTGCAGAAAATGTTTATAAATAATAATAATTTTCTAATATAAATTACACAGTTTGAAACATTTTCAAAACTCCATAGGCTGTTCCCAAGTTAAAGCTGGGTTCTTCCACCAAGACGTTACTTGTTGAACCCGCAGTAACTGAAGAGTCCATTATTTTCGTTGCAATTATTTTCTTATTTTTTACTGATGTTTCAACATATCCATCTGCAACACTGTCCGGCTTCCAACCTCCATGACGCTTGAGAGTATATGCATATCTGCCCCTTCATCTGTCAATAATGAAGCTGAGGATCTTCGAAAACAATGTCCTGTAAAGTTTGCTGGTTCTGATAATCCTAATGCAGTAGCGATTTCCTTTGGAATTCCTCCGATTGTATTCACTCCAACAGGCTGCTGCGTACATTTATCTCCCCTGTAGGTAAGAAAAAATCGATTGCGCTTGATCTAACTGGGACATAAATCCTTATATTTTCGAAATAAATCCAAACAACTTTTTCCCTGAATATTTCCTTCTGTTATGGCAAATTCCCTAGTGATCTCCACGCGTCAAGCACCAAAAACTCCAACTATCAAAACGATCTGAAAGCATAATAAGTTTGAGATTGGTTTTTATTATTTAAGCACCAATTTACCTTCATAAATAAGAAATCCTTATCATTCATTTCCTTAAGAAATTGATGTATCTCTCCTTTGCGAAAAATACACGATTTTTAGGTCGGTATCCTTCTGATTTCCTCTTCAAGAAAGCTACAATCAGATGATGTTGACCAATATCAATCTTTTTCTTAATCGACACCAACGTCCGCAACATAGAATACCGGCACCATAAGGAGGATGGATTTAGCTTCTCTGCTTGTTCCGCAAAATATAATCTATTCAGGATTGCCGGCCTCGGTGGTCTAGTAGTTAGCGCGTTTGCCTTTAGATCCGAGGGACGCGGGATCGAACCTGGCTGAGGCCGGCGAGATTTTTCTAGCGGGGAAAAATCTGAAAATGCGCCTTCTGTCGGATAAGAAGTAAAGCCGTAGGCCCCGTGCCACTACGATGTGTGACACGTTAAAAATCACTACTGGAGTTGGAATTACCCCAGATAGGTAAAATTGTTAGTTAGGGTGTACAATAAGCCAATGATGGCTGCAGTACTTAGAGATGCTTGGAAAAGCGCGTCCTAGATCTCGCTCTTTCAAATCAATCTATCAATCAATCAATCTTTTAAACATAATTTCTTGTTTAGGTAAGTTTCACAAAGATGTTGACTTAGCTTTGTTAATTAACCCTACTTTACTTTTTATACAAGATGCCTTTTACAAATGAACAAAACGCGTTTATCTTAAAAGCACATTACGGCAGTGGCACTAGTCAAGAAGATGGATCATGGACTTATTTCTTGCAATCTTGTATCGAGCAGTTTAATCAAGAATATCCTGAGGTCGTCATTTCTCGTAAAGCGTTTGCTCAGCATAGAGATAGAATTGTGGGTCGATTTGAAAATAAAAATTGTATTTGTAAGTGCAAATCCACTGGACGACCAACAGTTTTAACACAAAATGTTGTTGATGATGTTAGACAACGTATTGAAGAAAGTCTCAATAAATCAATTCGACAATTATCCTCTCAAGTAGGTAGGTGTGTTTAATTTACTTTGTAATTTTAGTTACAAATTTTATTCTTTATTTTAGGTTTATCATACAGTTCTGCCAGAAAAGCTTTGGTTAAAAGCTTGAGAATGTATCCATACAGAATAACAGTTACACAGTAATTATTAGCTACCGATTATGAACGAAGAATTCAGTACTGCCGTTTCTTCAACGTAAACTTGAATAATGATGATATTTTAGATGTAACATTCGTGTCTGACGAGGCTTGGTTCCATTTATCAGGATACATACATAGCCAAAATTATAGAACGTGGGCAACTGAAAACCCTCATTTTGTAGAATCCCGTTTGCAACCACAGAAAATTGGAGTTTGGGTAGTAATGTCAAGGCGACGAATTATAGGTCCAATACTTTTTAATGGGACGATCAATGCAGAACGATATCGCACTCAAATATTAGAAGTTTTTGTAAATCAGTTACATGACGATGAACTACAGACGGGATATTTCCAGCAAGGTGGAGCTCCACCTCAAAAATATTTTCTAATGTAAAAAAAGAGTTAATTTGTGTTTGAATGCCAACGGTGGGCATTTTGAACAATTGTTGTAAAATATTGTTAAATTAAATTTGAAAATTTTCACTTATGGTTAAGACGAAATTCTAAGTTTATTGTGTATTAATTGTTTTAATTAAAAAGATAAAACTGTGGATTAAAATCGATATTAACAATTAATATATATCTCAGTTATCCCTATTTGAGACGGCACTGATGAATAAACAGCTGACAGGTTTGCATTGCTTCCTTGCTTGCTTGCTTTGAAAGAGCGAGATCTAGGACGTGGTTTTCCAAGCATCTCTATGCACTTAGGCCATATGACCCATTGTACACTCTAACTAAGAATTTTGCCTATCTGGGGTAATTCCAACTCCAGTAGTGATTTTTAACGTGTCACACATCGCAATGACACGGGACCTACGGCTTTACTTCTTATCCGACAGAAGGCGCATTTTCAGATTTTTCCCCGCTAGAAAAATCTCGCCGACCTTGGCCAGGTTCGATCCCGCGTCCCTCGGATCTAAAGGCAAATGTGCTAACCACTAGACCACCGAGGCCGGCTCTGACAGTTTTACTGTATTTGCTACCAACATGATAATACATAATTTCTTATGGCGGTAAATTCAAACTTGCCTCAATCATTTACATTCACACTATACTTTGATAGGGGGTGATTAATTCTTAACTACATCATTAATTCACGGTCTACAACACAAAAAGCTTCTTTGGTTAAAGAAACGAAAAGGTTTTGGAAATATATATCTAAATCAATATTACTGGGAAAACGAAAACAAGGGAAAGGAAAAAAGATACAGGAAAACAGAATGAGGAAAAGGAAGGGTTTAGGGAAAGGTATGAAACGGTTTAAAAGGAGTGAGAAGGGAGGAAGTGGCTTGCTATTGATTTTAATAAGAACAAAAGCCGATTGCTACAAAGGGCTTGCTTGCTTTGAAAGAGCACAAAAACATTTCTGCCCATTTCGAAGAGCTGGCGATTTTGGGGTATGACTGGTCTTACGGGAAAGTTATCCGACAACTGAGTCGTGCTAACGGCCGATTGGCACGGATTCAAACGCTATTACGCTAACCTACACTAAAAACAACCGTTTGAGGTGATGCTTATTGAAAAGGTTTTTCGTGGTTGTGTCGGACCGAATGGTTTCCGGCCGGGTCGCTTCCATACCCGTCCAAACCCATCTCGTCTAGTCGCATGATTTCGGAGTTAAGTGCGCCACGTCACTAACTACCTCATACAGGGTTAAGTGGCAGCAGGGTGCGAAACTGCCTTCGGGTCTCCCCGCAATCGTTTTCCATACGAAATTTATTTATTTAATGATTCCGAGCTACCAAGTATCAAGAGATCCAAAAAAAGCTGATTCACAGCGCGCTGTGGAATGAAAAGTCACGTCTTTTCTAGACTAAAGGAATGTTTATAATGTCAATTTCAAGTTAGGTAGTGTTAGCTATCAGTTTTCGGTATATAATAATTTCATTGGGAAACCTCTCTCGGCTTTCCACAAAACAAGGAGGAATCGAATAGGTCCATTCTCCGTCAACTTGAAAGCCGTTCCGAAAGTAAGATTCAATAATGAATGCTCTTTGAAATGTATTAAAAATCATTTTAAAAATCTGTCAGATTCGTATAAAAAAAAAGATAACTAATTTATCTGACATAAACATTCCTTTAGTCTAGTAACGACGTGACTTTTCATTCCACCACCCGCTGAGGATCAGCTTTTTTTGGATCTCTTGATAGTATTCGCTGCGCTTTTTCCAAAGGGCCGCTAGCTCATTCTCATAAAAAAAGTTGAAAAGTCTCGATCAAAAATCTCCTCATAAAAACCTGTGGCGTTTTTTAAGTTTTATTAATATTTAGACTGAACACAATTAACTGTTTCATTTGATATGTTTATAGGAGGTGTTCACCTATTTATAGGTGCTGCGTACCTACACTAATTTTTCACAAAAGTTCAACGGAATTAGGGCGAGATTTTGTGTGTTTTTCAGCGTTAAATATGAATAAAATTTGTGAACTGAAAATTGCTTATGTCTCACTAACGGTTGGCTTAGGGACCCATATTGATATTTTACAGAACTTTTCAGCTTTGTTTTACAGAACTTACTAACATTCTATTCGCCTTTGCAAACGAAAGAGTCGCCCCCAAGCAGCAACTTCGAGAACTAACCGAGTAGGGAAAACTTTGAAGCGCACGTACAGTATGTTCATTAAAAAAAAACTCGCAGCTTGCCATGGTAAATTTACTTATAGTTTCTTCTTACAGCATGCACTTTATAGGAAGCGAAATAACGAAATTTACTAATTTTTAAATCAGTACGTAAAACACGATTTAATTGGTAATTAAAACAAATTTCCGCCTCTATACACTGGTATACACATGTTAGTTGATTTTCTGAACAATTTGAACTTTATAATTAAATAATAATTAGATCTTCACGTTTCATTTCCGAAACAGGTCGATTCCGAATCGCTTACCGTTAAAATGTATTCCTATGTACGTATATGTCAAAATGTATCACATAACCTCGAAATGTGATTGTTCCTGTTGTCATTTATAAGTGACATTATAACTGTCAATTATAACATATGTATGCGCTAAGCCATACCTTAATAAAAATTTTAAAGCCTGCTAGAGTTTTTTTTTTAATGAACATACTACATATATAACCCTATGCTAATTCGTTGAGTTTATTTAATATTTTTGTGTTATTTATCCTTAATAGGTATTTTATAATGGAGGGTCTGTCCAAATCAAAAATGTTTTGTTGTGTATCACAGTTTGTACAATTGTACAATGTTTGTCGAATGTTTTAGCAGACATTTCACATCCGCCAAATAACAATTTAGAAGAAAAAATACTTTTACCATTAATAAAAATAAGGCAAAACTTTTCATTCCGAGCATTAGTAGTGTTGTTTGATAAAAGTCAAAGCACCGTTAGACAATGTTTTTATTGGGCTATACCATTATTAAAAAAAGCCTACACATGGTAATCTACTGGCCAACAAAAGAAGAAAATTTAGCAAGCATGCCAAAATGTTTTTTAAAATATAAAAAAACTAGAGTTGTTCTCGACTGTACGGAAATAGCAGTGCAAAAATCCAAGTGTTTAAAGTGCCGTATAAGAACTTATGCTTATTATAAAAGTAAACACACTATTAAATTTAGGCGTTACTCCTGCGGGGTCCGTTAATTACGTTAATCCAGCATATGGCGGAAGAACATCTGACAAAGCCATTTTCAATAACGAAAATGCAATTCATCTTCTTCAACCTTTTCACGAGGCAATTATGTTGGACAAAGGGTTTGCTATAGTAGAAGAATGTGAAAGTAAGGGCATCCATCTCATTAGGCCTCCTTCTACTAAGGGTCTGTGTGTGCCTTGTAGGTACGTAATTACGTATATGACACAGACATATTAAAATTAACAAACTTTTCGCGTTGAAAAACACTCGACTACCCGTACAAACACCAACAACTAAATGTTTACTACAATGTTTTCCCTACTACGCGGCCATATTGCAATTAGTAGTAGCGCCCTCTATAGTCAGCTGCGAAGGCGAATAGACTTTTTCAGAAATGTTGCTCTTCGAAAAGTTTGGTTGAAAACCTGGGACACGCCACTGCTTGGAACCGGTCCTATTTGTTGCATATTTTATACAAATTATTTATCATACACCATTTGTAGTTGACATGATGTGCTTAGCACTGAACTATTGACACTGTTATTAATAGTGAAGAGGCGTTGAAAAGAGAAACATCTAGTAGGTTATAATAATAATTACTTACGAAAACATTCGTTCAGGTAAATTTACACATACCTTAGAAAAGATTAATTCGTGAACAGCATCGCAGTCGCTAATATGGGAGATCCAACATTAAAATTACTGGGATCTACAGATTTTAACCCTGATAAATGTAATTAGTGCAATCTTAGTAAATCTCTTTAATAAACCCTAACAATTATTTGCTTTGTAGATGTACGAGAACTCTCACAAAACTGTGTTGGTGGACCAGAACTCATTCGTCTGCGAAACAAAGTGCAAACTCTGTCAGAAGAGACCAGTGGCAACCTAAAAAAGAATGTATATCAGAATTATATGCAGTTTATTGATACAGCAAAGGAAATCTCACGTATCCTTTATATTTGTAATATTCTGTATAACTTTTACTTAATGTATATTCCTTAATTATGCTTGTTAGATTTGGAAAGTGAAATGTATCAATTATCTCATTTACTTTCAGAGCAGAGATCTCTGCTTACGTCATTATCAAATACTTCAGTATTGGGAGATGAAACTCCAATAGTGTTGGAAGCAGATTCCAAGCAAAATGACGAAGAACAAGAAGAGGAAAATAGAAGAAATAAATTGGCTACCATTGCGGAAAATGTTGAAGGGTGTGGTGTAAGATCTAAGACACATATAGGTTATATATAATATTAAGTTTATGTATATTTATAGACTGTACTTGATATACCGGGACGGCTGCTCATACATGAAGGTGACTTACTAGAGCTTGATTCTATTGAAAACAACCCTTTAAAGAGAATTCACGGTTACTTATTTACGGACGGTCTAATGTTGGCTGCTTGGAATGCAAACAGGTAATGGAAACGTTTGTATGTAATGAAAAGGATGAATATAGTGTGATTTATATCTTAGTGGGTTGCAATTAATAAAACTGAGGTAAATGAAAACTTGTGAGCCTTAGGAACGAAACTCATGCCAGTTTTTTTACATTAATTTGACAGAATCTACAAAAAAAAATTATGATGAAAACAAATATTTTTATAAATTTGAATACGTTTATAAAACAAAAAAATTATTGTATATTAACACTAATATGTTAGAAACCTAATACCCCAGATGTGCCTAAGCTTAATGGACATGACTGAATATTAACTTAATGGTTTTAAAATAATTATTAGTACAAGTTGATAAGTTGCATAATTTTGATTAAATTCCAGTTTTCGTATGTAAACATGTGTTAGAAATGAGCATCTATAAACCATCCTTGTAAATATACCAGATTCATAAAAAGCAAACTGTAAATAATAAAATAAAACCTATTTAACTTGAATGGAAACTATTACCAAAATTTGAAAGTTAGAATTTTATTTAATTGTAATTATAAAATAAGAGAAGGTGAAGTGATGCTGAAACATGTTAATTAAACAATACATTTTTACTACCGTGACAAACATTGTTGAGTTTGCATTTATTTCAGTTTTATATTATCAGAAATTGATGAGTTTAATGTTTACAGGCGTGGTCCAATGAGATACAAATTTGAGGCTTTTTATGAGCTAGGCAGTTTAGCTGTAGTTAATGTTAGGGATCTGGGAAATGTCAAATACGCGTTCAAACTGCTTGCCTTTCCAGACACAAAACTTTTCCAAAGCACATCCAATTCATCTAAGGTAAGTTACTAATTGTATTACTATGGTTTTACAAGTAAATCTTTACAGAAAGAATGGTTAGAGAAGTTTGATCACGCCAAAAAAGCGAGATTAGCGCAAGATCAGTTGAAACGTGAATCAATTTCTGAAAAATCTCCTTCAAGAACTATGTCAATTGAATCACCAAGTTTAAATCGTAGGTTATGATAGTCAAACACTTGAAGACTGTTTACAAATAGTATTTTGCAGCATTTGATGAAACGGAGGAAGAAGTTGCTTTACACCCCGAATGGCTCCTTGAAACTCCAGAAGAACTGGATGTGTATGTAGCACAAAGACATTTCGAAGATGCTTTAACTTTGCTTCAAAAAGCAAAAGAATATTTTTCCCATTATGTACCTCCAGGTGGCCAGCTTGACCATCAGTTTATAGAAATCAAACGAAAAGTGGAGCAGAGACATCTAGCTTTAACAGAGGTCCTCATGAAGGAGCTTGAAGTGAGTCCAGATAAATCTCTACAAGGAGGGTTGCGAGCTGCTCGTAGGGCTGTTAGATTGCTCAATCAGCTCGGACGATCCACTCAGGTAAAACGATTTAAAAAAATATAAGATTGAAACTAAATTTTTGTTTTTGCAAATTTCAGTCTTGCAACTTGTTTTTGAAACTTTGCAGCAGTATGATGAGAACTCAGTGTAAACGTGTAAAACGTGAAGGCTCTGCCACGGTTTATATTCAACATTTATCAAGTGTTGTGTTTACCAACATGTGTCATATGACAGAGGAGTTTTTGAGGGCCTTTCCGGATTCTCCAAGTTGTGGTTCAGGTATAATAATGTTATGGTGCATAGTTTCCTATAAGAAGCATCCAATAAGAGCATCCATTTTTGCTAGAATGATGGCCCTAGTAGTAGATTAGTTTTTTAAAGGCGTTGCCCACTGCCCGCGTCCATTTCTGTATTTTTCGTAACTACTGTTTTTTTTGCATAATAGTTAATTGTCCAATAATACCATTTTGCTAAAATTCTGTAATAATATTGTTGAACACTATTCTATTCTAACCTATAATTTAAAAATATTCACTCTGCCTAAGTAATACTGGGTGCTGACTTGGAATACGCTCCATAGGGAAAATACATGCGTTTAAGGAATTCGTTAATTTCCGCTTTCTAAGTTGAAAAGCGCACTCAAAACAAGGTGTGCGCAGAATGGACGTTAATTTTCCAGAGATTACATCAATTTTTATTTTTATAGTATCAAATAAAGTGAGAAATTTGAAAAACCTTGAAAGAATGAATACATGTACAGTATGTTCATTAAAAAAAAAGCTCTAGCAGGCTTAGCCCATGTGTTACAATTGACAATGACTGTCAATTGTAACATATGAGCTAAGCCGTACCTTGATAAAAATTTCAAAGCCTATAAGTGACATTATGACAGTGTCACTTATAAATGACAACAAAAATCACATTTCGAGGTTATGTGGGATATGTGATACACTTTGACGTATACACAGGAATATATTTTAACGGTAAGTGATTCGGAATCAACCTGTTTCGGAAATGAAACATGAAGATCTAATTATTATTTAATTATAAAGTTCAAATTGTTCAGAATATCAACTAACATGTGTGTACCAGTGTATACTGGCGTAAATTTGTTTTATTACCAATTACATCGTGTTTTACGTACTGTTTTAAAAATTAGTAAATTTCGTTATTTCGCTTCCTATAAAGTGCATGCTGTAAGAAGACACTATACGTAAATTTACCATGGCCAGCTGCGAGTTTTTTTTTTTAATGAACACTGTAGTGTAGTAATATCACCAAATCCGATGTGCGATCGCAACTGGCGTGGCGTAGCGGTTAAGAATATGCCTTGTGAAACGAACTTGGCGAGTTCGAATTCGCTCTTCTGCTTTACTTTTTTAATTATTTTTTTTTTATGAAAAAGATTCATATCTATAAATCCAACTATGATATTGTTGTCTAAAAGCACACAATACACAATTACATGTATTTAGGGACTTAGGGTTTCATAAGAAACTATAAACAGTTTTATTTAAACGATAAATATACTGTTACACATTTAATAATAACAATTAAATTATCTACCACGAATTATTAACGCAATTAAAAGTTTAAATACAATCACATGTTCGAATGAGTTTCCATCTGCATTCAAACAAAAACCCAAACGATTATAAAATTGTATTTACATTTGAGCAAGAGTTCTTGGTGTAATTTTTCTACAACATTCAATAATGCGGTTTCGTAGTTCATCTTAATTTTGAAATTGCTTTGCTATGTAAATTTTACTTTTAAGATAACCCCATAAAAATAATGATTTGGTGCAAAATCAGGTGAGCTTCCGGCCAACTAATATTGCTGCGATGTCCTCTACTAATTAATTTATTCGGAAATATATTTCCAAGGTAGTCTTGCACGGGTCGATAATTATGTGTTGGGCAACCGTCCATCTGAAACCACATTTCCTCACGGAATTTCATAGCATCGAGCTCCAGGTACAATTTGGTTATTTAATAGATGCAAAGAATGTTCTCCGTTTAAATTTCTATTAATAAAAAATGGATCTATAATATTTTGACGACATATCCCGGCTCAAACATTTACGTTTTGGGCATACTGTGTTCTACCAGAATGTATTAAATGTGGATTGTCTGTACACACGTTCTGCAATTTTGGATATTGAGTTTTCAATGTAAAGTAAATGAAGACTCATCGGTGAAACAAATATAGTAGACAAAATTTCTATGGGCATTTGCCATCTCCGCCGTAGTGTTATGACATTCGGAAACGCCGCTTTTTCAAAATCTTTAGCACAGTTGTATTGTGAACGTGACAGGTTTGTGCTAATTGACATAAGTTAGATCGTGGATTACTAGTAACTGCCATCAAAATGTTTCTATCGTGTTCATCATCAACATCATGTGACATGGACGTGTTGATTTCTTAATCTTCTTTCTCATGTTGTTTGTTTATTATTCTTTCTGCCATCTACTGCTGAACTTGTCCCGTTAAATTTTTTAATTATTCGTAAAATTGTAGAATGTAGAGGTACAGGATGATCAAGATATCCGAAAATGTCCTCTAGAAGCCTTGCACTCTTTCCATTATTGTACCATTTGACAATATTAGTTTTTTCTTCAACTGAATACATTTTGCAATATTTACCTCGTATTTATTACAACTAATGTTATACTAAGAATAAAGAAACATAAACCAACTACGTGGATAAAACAAAACACAATAGATATACAATTGTTTTACGAAATGACAACGTTAGTTGGTTTACGTTACAAGAGTGCATCACAAGTTTGTTTTTCTGTACTTAAATGGGTGTAACGCAGTTGAATTTACATAATTAAAAGTATTTCAAAAACAAAATATTTAATGTAGTATTCAAGCTTACGTGTACCAAACTGATCTTTGACTATTGCCCTACACCGGCTCAATTCTTGCACTGGGGTATGTAGTATTATGTCAACTATGTAAATTATTTCACAATTTATCAAATTTTTCATATAATTTGGTACTATGACAATAAAAGGTAAAGGTAAGCTCTGTTAAATTAACGCCTTTTCCGTGAACATCTTGTGTCAGGCGCGTTTTCAACTTTGGGAGCAGTTAATTGAATAATTCCATGAAAGCATTTATTTTGCGTATATATATTTTTGTATGGTGTGCTTTTAGAGAGTAATAACATAGTTGGATTTATAGATATGCATCGTTTTTCAAAAAAAAAAAATAATTAAAAAAAAGTAAAGCAGAAGAGCAGATTCAAGCTCCCGTAGTTCGCTTCACAACGCATATTCTTAACCGCTAAGCCACGCCGGCTGCAACACGCATCTGATTTGGTGACATTACTACACTACATTTATAAATTCTTTCAAAGTTTTTCAAATGTATTACTTAATTTGGTATTATAAAGATAACAAGTTGATGTAATCTCTGTACACATGTATTTTCCCTATGGAGCACACGGTATAGCACCTTAATGGTGTACAAACAGTTTTGCAAATTGGAAGAAATTTCTCCCAAAACGGATATCTTTTAGTGACTTAAGGGAAAAAAGTAAATTCGACTGGAAATTTGAATAAACAACGGAAAAGTCCTTGCAGTTCTACTACCACAGAACCAAATATTTTTAAATACACCATACGATGGTATGACCACAGCTAATTTGAACTGAATTAATAAATTTAGTAACAGGTTGACATGTGCTTTACCTAGACATGTGTCTGTTTTAATAAACAGTGTCCTAAAATTTAACTGAAAGTAGGACAGGGTAAGAGCCCTTGTTTTCTTCATGTTGAAGTATTTCCAAATGACAATCATACATGAATGTAAATTTAAAATGTGTTATGTGTTTTGCATAATGAACAAACAAAAAGTAAAACAGACTGAGATTCTCGCAGAGCAGAGAACACAAATGTGTTGACAATACAAATGCCTTTCATTTAGTGTGTAGGATACAAAGGGTTTGAGGTTATGTTTCCACTGCTCATACCGAAACTAACAGATGCCATGTCTAGACACCCATTAAAAATAGCGGTTACACTCTTTTTAAAGGAAAAAGTCATAATTATGATGGCATACTAATGGGATTGTATTAAATTGTTAATATAGAGTACACTCTTAATTTTTTTTTACCTAGTATGTATTTAAAAGTATTTCACAATTTTAAATTTGACAGATAAAATCAGATTCACAGAGTAAACTGGTATGTAGAGATAAATTGGAAGCATCAAAATTATAAGATTATGTAGGGTTTTCATTAAAAAATGATAGTAAGTGTTTCTCAATTAAGTAGTAGTTGATTGTATACAAAATTAAGATTTGCACAGTAGCTCATTTTCCCCACTTCCAGAAACTATTTCTTTAATTTACGTAAAAACTATCCATTTATTGTGTGATCATCTTGAATAATAATATTTAAAAATAATTCTGACATAATATTGTCAGATTTGACTTATTTACATAACCTCTCTTTTCGATAAAAGTTTTTTTCAAATCGAGTACTTAATTTATACCATAGATATTTCCTGCAAACTAAGACCTTTACTTAATAAACTGTAGTCAGCAATCTCACTATTTTTCAAATAAAATAAGATTTTGGACCCATTTTCAAAAAATTAACATTTGACGACAGACTATACAGGGTGATTCATAATGTATGGAGGAGGGTAGCTAGAACTGGACAAAATAATTTTTTTTTCTTTATAAACTTTTAACCAAAACTCAATAATAAGAAAGTTATAGCAAATACTTTAATATATTAATACAGGAAACTCATATAAGTTTAGCACGATCAAATGCGGGACATTGATAGTGGCGTCATCTAAGCAGTTCGGTGGGCAAGTTTCAGTAAATTTGGATAATAAATTTACAGATTACTGTTTTAAATTCATGTTAATAAATAAAAACCTAACCCTACAAAATGTTATAAACTTATTAAACTTACACAGTAAAGTAAAATATCATAATTACCAAATATTATTAATTAAATAAGGGTTTTGCTATAAGAAAGTAAATGGCATTTGCTTTAAATGTGCCACAAATGTTTTCGACAGCTGCCAAATACAAATCTTAGTGGCCCACCAAGCCTCACGGATCGCTGCAGTCAGTGTCACGAGTTTTTCGGCCAAGTTTCCTGTATTAATATATTAAAGTATTTGGTTATAGTAAGTTAAATTTCTATAAATTAACGTCCACTGATATTGATATTAATGAGGAAGAATTAAAGCTATCATTATTTTCTCGTTTCCATGGAAACATAGTTCTTACAAAACTTTATTGCTGTTACTTTAAATTAAATTATGCACCAAAATCTAAATTCTTTAGCTGCTCCATAACCATGAATCATACCTATGTATTCCTCGTCACTGTAATTAGCCATTTTATCCAAACTAATCGTTTAACAAAATGTAATTTTGACATTTAAATGTATACTGATATTTAAGTAAATTTTTTCTGTTTTTTGCCTGTTTCCTTTTGTTTTCAGTTTTATTAAATAATCAGTGGACTTAATAAGTGGATACCAATTTTTGAGCATTATAAAATAATGTTTAATAACCGTAACTTTCATGTTTTAAAATTTTTATCAATTTCTTAGCTAAATACTTGTTAAATTAACTCAAATATGCCCAATTCGAATTTAAAATGTAAGTTACTACCATAGTTTCTAACAAATACTCATTAACTGATTTAATTTTAACTTGCTGTAACTTTCTTATTATTGGGTTTTGGTTAAAAGTTTATAAAGAAAAAAAAACTTTATTTTGGTCCCCTCTAGCTACCCTTTCAGTCTCTGCCGCACGTTATGAATCACCCTGTATAAATCAAACAACCTGTATTTTAGAAATGATGACGTTGCAGACTGTTTTCTTAGGTAAAAGCCTTAATGTTGCATTATTTATATGGATGCATATGTATATTTTAGAAATTACAATACTTGATTTAGAAACACCTTGTATAACTTAATCAACAGAACAGTATTAATACATTTTATTCAATTTTGCCATATAAATTGACGTTTATTGACGTCAAATCAAACTATTAAAGTCATTGTTTATTTAGGCCGCGCATTAAAATTTTAATAAGCAGTAGATTAAAAATTTTAATCCGCTGTTTTGAGGTTCTAGGTAGAATATTTTCTACAAATTGCTTGAAATTACAATCAAAATACCTAATTATCGCAATAAGTGTTCTGGATCAGAAAAAACATCATGATCCAATTCGTTGCACAAATTATCCATTTTATTTTCGCGGAAAACTCCTCGACGCGCGAAAAATATTTTTTGAAATGTGTTTGTAAAAATTTTCGTCGTTGTCAAGGTAACGGGGCACAGAAGTTGTGATCTTGTCGTGATAATCATAAAATTCGCCTATTTGATGACTTTCCTTAAAATTTTCTCTTCAGAATTGGACTTATTATATCAGGCAAAATTGAATAAAACGTTGTATTACACTCGCGGATCAAATGAATGTTTAACTTGCGATATTAGCGCGCTCGCGACTGCGCCGCTTGCGCGGTTAAACATATCGCTCATTAAACATTCATTTAATCCGCTCGTATAATAAATAACTATTACAGCTTTTGTTGTCTGGGCAAGCAGTGAATTAAATTTATTTACAACTCATTTTATAAAACAAGTATTTATATCACAAACTTCACTGACAACATTAACAGAATGTGTGGTATTGGCTAGAACACAGTGTGAAAGGGTAAGAAATTTCTTTACAGATAATACTGTTAATTTAACAATATTATTTAATAGCTTTGCACGTATGGAATTGATTTATGCTACCAGCTAGATGGAGCTTTCAGGACTCCATTAACACGAGCTTTGCGAGACTCAAGAGACAAAGTGATAGATGCTGTTAAACTGCGATCAATAGATGATAAATGGATTCCCACAAATCTTAGATCAAAGTCTGGGCTTGCACGGTGCCTCCAGGAACATGCAGAAATGGGTCTCAGTCTCGAGAATTATGTTACTGGTAAATTGAGTGTATTTACTCTCTTACTGATAATATAATGATCATTCTTGCATTACAGGAGATTGTTGGTTGCAACTTACAAACAACACCCTTTCCTTTACCAAACTGTTTTTGTCGTTTCTAGAAGACTGCCTCAAATTGCAAACTTCTGAATTGTTGTACACAATTAATGAAATATTATTTGAAGTGCTGGATGCTCAAGTTAAACATGTAGAACAATCTTTGAGGAACGAAAAGCAGGTTGACCAACGAAATTTCATAATAAAGAATGCTGATTTTCTGTTATCCACATTGATTGAACTTGCACAGAAGAAATATGTTGCAACTGTTAGATTTGAATGCTCATCGTTAGCTAGATTGGTAAAGGAACACACTGCATTGTTGCATGGAGTTACACCAACTAACAGGCAAATTCCTAAATATTCATCAAATGAATATCTTTAAACTGTTGTATGCAGCGACATGAACCAATCAGTGATTGGGTAGTGGCTAATGTTAATTGTAAATATGATTTATGTTTATTGATTTTAGTATGTTACATATTATACAAATACAAAATACAGATGATTTTATTTAATATACTGATGTGATGAGTATTTTGTTGTATTTGGGATTAACGAATTTGTGGGACTATAGAGAAGCAATTCGTTAGACAGAACTGAATAGGAATAAAATAAAGGGCAACCTTTTTTTATTCTTTTCCAATTCATTTTTATATGGCAAGTAGTATTGATATAGGGTGTAAGTGTACTGCGAACTATCTACAACTATTGTTTATGAGATTATATTTATATAAAAGTGAATGCTGTGAGGGTACGCCCCGGCCGCTTTTATTTATTGAATATTTCTAGCCTTATAGCAATTGAATTGAAATTATTTTAGTTAGTTATTGAATATTCGTTTCCGTTTATGTGTTATGGTAACATTGCTCCCAATCTTCGGTCAGAGTTTGAGGGTCAGGATGTTTATAAACAGATTTTGTATTCACATATCTTAACTCGCTATTATTTTGTGAGTCAGTCACGTAATTTTAGGAACTTGCACTATTTAGAATCTCTTGTAAGTTATTGTATTGTTAAACGTTTTTGTGAGTTAAGCTTGCGGACTTGAAAGATTTTGGAGCAGTTCTCTGATTAGATTTCCAAGAACTATTCAATTATTTTGGTTAAATTTCAAGGTTCAGTTGTGGAACATATTTTTCAAGATGTCATAAATTTGTTCTAGTAAGGTAGTTTCTTCCTATAAATAGGGACGAACTGTTGAAAGTAGGGCAATTATTTTATACTCGTTCATCGAAGCACATCATTTTCAATATCACCCACGCATTTTGAAAATAGTCTCAACTGTTGCTCTGCGAGATTTACCCTTGCAAATTAAACCATTTCCTTTCCCTGCCATTAGTAGAGCTCTCAGGCTTGACCGGCGCCCCTGTAGGGTTTTCTCTCCGATACATAATAATAATAATAATAAATTATCTTTATTGATTAAGGTACAACAGAAAACAAAAATAAACAAATTCTTTAAGAACTAGGGCGAAGTTCAGTTTATGGAGTAGTAACAATCCATAAACTGCTCTCCCACTTAACCCTATAAGAAGGAAAAGAAGGAAGTAATAAAAAGGGAGAGAGAAGAGGAAGAATGAGAAAGAAGAAAAGAGTAATGAAGCTATAGGTAAGGGGAAGACAATGAAAACGATGAGTGTATGACAAAACGTAACGAAAGAGGAGAACTGCACATCAATCCGTTTTAGAATTCATCCACTACTCTGTTATGAATTTTGCACAGCAAGAAGTGATCTCCCGAGCTGAGATCGAAACCTGGACAGAGGTAGTGACTTGAGATGCAAGGGTAAATTGTTATAATTGTGAGCTATTTGGTAAGAAAAACTTCGCTTACCTAGTTCAGTATAATGCATAGGAATACTTATATTGCCCCTGAATCTCAAATTTAGATTATGTACGTCAGTTGGAAATCTGATTTTATTATACAAATACGGCGGGATTCTGGTAAGTAGAATTTTATGATAAAGACATGAAGCATGTAAAGAGCGCCTATTGAACATATTTAACCAAGAAACCTCTATTAGTTTGTGTGAAATTATTTTGTATTTTCGTATACCAAATATTAGTCGTAAACATTCATTCTGGAGTTTCTGCAACCTCGCAGTATCTCGAGAGTCCAGGCAGGGGCCATAAACAACGTCACAATAATCAATTTTTGATAAAACTAGGCTATTGCATAATACAACTTTAATTTCTCTGCTCAAAACATGTCGATTATCGAAAATTTGTCTGAGGTTACAGTATGCACTTTGTAAACATTTTGATACGTGCTGCTTGAAGCGCAACGCAGAATCGAGGGTTAGGCCCAGGCTTTTAGATGTTTCAAGTACAGGGAGAATGCTATCCTCTATTCTAATTACTACCTGCTTCGCCTCCCGGCTTGCGTGATTCCTTCTGCTCGACTAGTTTTTGCAGATCTTGATTTATGCTGACAGGAATTTTGAATTAGAGAGGGGTCAAACGACATATAGATTTGCGAGTCATCAGCGTAGAAATGGGAAGAACATGCACTTAGTACGGAAAGAAACATCAGTATGTAAACACTAAAGAGAAGTGGCCCTAAAATCGGGCCTTGCGGGACACCCGCATCAATTTTGCAAAATTCTGATATACATATATACCTTCCACATTAACCGCTTGAGATCGATCAGAAAGGTAGTTAGACAAAAGAGTTACTGACTTCATATCTACCTACATCCTTTCCCCGCCTTCAGTAGAGCGCTCTGGCTTGACCGGCGCCCCTGTAGGATTTTCCCTCGACGTTACTTCCTTTCTCCGCCTTCAGTAGAGCGCTCTGGCTTGACCGGCGCCCCTGAAGGATTTTCCCTCGACGTTACTTCCTTTCCCCGCCTTCAGTAGAGCGCTCTGGCTTGACCGGCGCCCCTGTAGGGTTTTCCCTCAACGCTACTTTCTTTCCTCGCCTTCAGTAGAGCGCTTTGGCTTGACCGGCGTTCCCGTAGGATTTTCCCTGGACGATACATCCTTTCCCCGCCTTCAGTAGAGCGCTCAGGCTTGACCGACGCCCCCGAAAGATTTACCCTCGGCGTTACATCCTTTCCCCGCCTTCAGTAGAGCGCTCAGGCTTGACCGACGCCCCCGAAAGATTTACCCTCGGCGTTACATCCTTTCCCCGCCTTCAGTAGAGCGCTCTGGCTTGACCGGCGCCCCTGTAGGATTTTCCCTCAACGCTACTTCCTTTCCTCGCCTTCAGTAGAGCGCTTTGGCTTGACCGGCGTTCCCGTAGGATTTTCCCTGGACGATACATCCTTTCCCCGCCTTCAGTAGAGCGCTCAGGCTTGACCGACGCCCCCGAAAGATTTACCCTCGGCGTTACATCCTTTCCCCGCCTTCAGTAGGGCACTCTGGCTTGACTGGCGCCCCTGTAGGATTTTCCTTCGACGTTACTTCCTTTCCCCGCCTTCAGTAGAACGTTCGGGTTTGACCGGCGCTCCTGTAGGATTTTCCCTAGACGATACATCCTTTCCCCGCCTTCAGTACAGCGGTCAGGCTTGACCAGCCCTGAAGATTTTTCCTCCAGGTTACAATCCTTCCTGTTTCCTCCAAGTCATATTATGTGCTAAGGGCAATATTCAAAGGGGGGGATTTCCTTTTATCCTACAAGATAAATTACCCTTACTAGGTTTTCTGCAGTTTCCCTAGTCTGTACAGATGAATACCGGAGGTAAAAGAATGACAAGTCGGCTTGCAGCTGCAGTTTTGGCCTTGAGGTGTATTTTACACAATAAATGCTTTAAACCTCCACAGCATTTTATTTATCAGGTTCAGCTACTTAGATTTTGGACCTGCTACTATATAAAAAAGAATAAGAAACACAACACAACGTACATCATACGGAGGGTCCTGAGACGTTACAATGCCATTAGTAAAATTGACAAATGTTAATTAGTTAGTAGGTATAAACGAAATGCAAAGAATTTTTCTATTCCTTATATCAATAATTTAATTAAAGAATACTCTAGCAAAAAAAGGCATTTGTTAGCCAAAAAAATAGAGCATAATTAGCATACAGTTACAACATAATGTTTCCAACACCTTGCTAATATGTCGGGTAGTACCAATTGGTATCGATATAAGCTATACATTTATTTTGAACTATCACAACTGTTTTGAGGTTATGTTTCTATAAAGTGTATTACATAAGTTAAATTAACAAACGATAATCAAGTACAAAATGAAATGCAATGAATTTTTGAATTCCATGGATCATTAATTACATTAACAAGAAGAAGAAAGAACCAATTTATTAGTTAAACTAAAAACAGTAGAATTAACAACAGAATGTTTCAAATCTCCCTCCCGCCCCTGAATCCCTTCTTATAAGCAGAGTAGCGTCAATAAGGGCTGTAACACAGATTATACATGTTCGGACGTAAATTTATTCAAGCATCTATAACTGCCAATTGTTTTTAATGATATAATTCTATAAAAAAAAACGATTAAATTAAATTGATAAATGATAATTAAGGATTAAGTATGAAATGAATGAATAGTAACTATAAACATGTTTTTTTTGTGCAGTTTGTTTAAGGTCTTGTGGTGTGGCCAGCCAGATCACCTGATCTCACCCCCACTAGATTTCTTTCTGACCAGATTCTTCGAGTTAAGAGCCAGCTTAATAAGGAGTTTCGTTTAATAACACCTGATTTTTTAATAATGTACGAAATTGCATTGAAAATCGATTGTACTAGTGCATGGAAGTTCGTGGTGGCCACTTTGAACATTTAATAAAATAATCTGAACACTTCTTGGATATTTTTTATTTAACGTTTCCCATACATATCTGAAACTTCAAAATATCATCTCAGATTTTACCAATTCCATGTGAGTAACCCCAAGAACTACAATTTCTTGATGTAAAAAAAATTTAAGCACGTCTCTCTTTCAATCTTGATCTATCCATTGGATATAGACCTCTCTCATATTGGACCATTTCTATTCTCTAAAAATAGAAACACATCACACTCGTACAATTTTAATTTTTGTTCTTATTTTCAAAATTTACATAAAATTGTACTAATTTTATATGAATATAGAAAAACAAATTGAACACAAAGAATTTTATTTAAAAAAAAATAATTATGTAGAAACAAAACAGATTTAAAAATGTACATCTAAACGCAAATTTCTAAAATATGTATAAGCTAAAACTACAACTTTATTGTTAAACAAAATTATTTGAACTTTCATTCCATTTAAGTTGCTTATGACAAACTATTACAGGTTCTTCGATTAAAACAAATTCGAAAAAATATATCTATAATTCAAAAACTACGTATTAATCAGTTGAATACTTAAAATTACATGCGAATAATTGTACAAACCATCATTAAAGAATAGTGTAAAATACCCGTTATGTATTTAGATACACAAGTAATACGTCATTTTGCAGTATCTGGCGATGACTGCTCAGTATTCACAATTTCGTGGTTTGTTTTCAGTCTTTTCTTTGCCCTTATGTCTGCCATGGTCTGCTCAATTGAACGGACGTCCTTTTTGTTCTCACTTGGTACTAATCAATCAAATCAGTTTACAAGATGTGCATTAATGCCAATAACTTACCAAACCCGTAACTTTTATTTGTTTCAGTTTTCTTTGCAGCTTTAAGTGCAGCATCATGGCCTATCAAATGGGCATATTTATCTTTATAGTTAGAATTAGGAACAAACTTCTCGGGCTTTCTGTTTACTTCTTCTTGTTTTGCCAATTTTTCACGTTCTCTCTGCAAGGTAAATTACATAATTAAAAACAAAGACAAGTAAACAATCACAATGGGAACCTTTTCTATTAAAAGCTGTTTGACTTGTTC
Source organism: Limonius californicus (assembly GCA_014611495.1). Taxonomy (NCBI): domain Eukaryota; kingdom Metazoa; phylum Arthropoda; class Insecta; order Coleoptera; family Elateridae; genus Limonius; species Limonius californicus. The sequence goes on along the minus strand of JABXWE010006038.1, from coordinate 2,580 downwards.
ATTCCATGGTTCCCCTCTTCGTCTGGCTGCAAGTTCATCTTCACATGGTGCATTTTCCTTTCTGTATACTCGTACATATCGATCGACACCATCAGTTCCAAAGGCATACGTTAAAAAACCATGACCCTCTGCTACTTCGTGTCTGCGACAATTACGTGATTAACTTACAAAGTAAACTTGCACTCAACTTACATTATACTGCGGTATATGTGATCAAGAGGGGCAAATTTTAAACTTGTGTTTGCAGAATCGCTGAAGTGACTTTCAATTTTTGCTTCAATGCGTTCTTTGAACTGTTTGAGCCTTTCCTTTTCCGCTGTCTGTCGCTTTTCTATTTCCTCTTTTCGCTCTAAAATCAATTTCAATTTCGATGATGTTAAAATGGTTGGTCTAGGTTACTTACTTTTAATGATCATTTTTTCCTTTTCTGTTAATGACGGCGGCTTCTCCATGGAACTCATAATTGAGCCTAACAAATCCATCTCAAACTTGAACGCTTTTAACTAGATACAACAAATTAACAATTATTAAAGGCTAAAAAGTTTGATCTTAAAACGATCTTAACTGTCAAATACCAAAAATAAACTTGCTTGACATTTGTAGAGATTTTCATTTATGAAATCTCATTGCCAACCGAAAATTTAAATTTTCAAAAATTCGCAGAAGGCGTCAAAGTTAAATATTAGCTGTGTATAAAATATACGACTAATAGATGTATTACTGGCTTCTCTCACCTTTAAGGATGACTAAATTAAAATCCCGTTTGCAGATTTGAAAAATGTGTTTACTACACTGCTCCAAGAAATTAACGCACCACAACTAACAATCGCAATATTCTTTAAAGTATTGCATGTAATGAAGTACGTTTAATCATAGATAATGCTTAAAATTAAGTAAACCATGTTTTATCCAAATTAACAACAATCAACGCAAAAATTTAAAAAATCCAAATTCGAAAACTGAAAAATTGTAAGTTTACAGGTTCAGTAGGCTATGTTTCCGCCTCGACTTGTTATGGCACCTTGACGGCCCATGCTTGAAATTAACACACTTAACTGCTCTTGTTCAAGATTATCCCACATTTCCACTAATGAATTCCCAAGGTCGTTAAGAGTTGTAGGGGATGGTTGAAGGGATCGTACTTGTCTTCCGAGAATGTCCCAGAGGTGCTCAATCGGATTCAAGTCGGGACTTCTGGCTCGCCATTGCCTAACGGGAATACAAACGTCGTCTACGTATTCTTGCACAATTCTGGCTGTGTGGGGCCGAGCGTTGTCGTGCATGAATTGGAAGTTGTCTCCGATGTATGGGGCATATGGCACTAACATACTGTTTTAAGATCCGTAATGTACCTCTGACTGTTTAAAGTGCCGTTGGGGAAGATGCGTAGGTCTGTGTCTATGCTTCCCCATACCATTATTGAGCCACCACCAAATGCAGTCGTGGGGGCAAAATTGCATTGAGCATACCGTTCATTTGTACGTCTAAAAACTCGAATGCGCTTATCACAACTCTCCACAACTCTAGTAGCTAGTAATCTGGCTCCAGATTTCCTTCCAGAAGACGTTGGCGAACGGTTTCAATGATAACCTGCACATTATGTACTGCTGTACTAAAAGTTGTCTTTGGAGGGCCTTTGTGGCGGTAAAGCGCTCTCTTAGTGCACGCATTCGAAGAAAACTATCTTCTACAGTGGTAGTAGCACGTGGTCGCCCTTGCCCTGGTCGCCTGTCATGTTCGTTAGTTTCTCTGAAACACTGGATGACCCGAAAAATGGTTATGTGGTTCACCCCAAGTCTGTCAGCGATAGCACGGAAAGAATACCCTTCTTCGGACAAAGTAAGGGCTGTGTCACACACTCATCACGACTTAAATTTCTTGAGATACATATTTTAAATAAGACTGATCGTACAAGGAATTTTTGATGTCAGCTACACGATTTAATACATTTTAAAGTAAAATGAAACTGCAAGTAAATTGTAAATGTGCATGTAATTTTTTTTAATAAAATTGAAGATGTAGAAACAGACCAAGAGTAACACGTGTCTGTCAGGTTTGTATCAGATATTCATTCCATGCATTTGGTTGAAGTCGATAGCGCACTACTTTTCTTTTATGGCAACATTAATAATTGGTGCGTTAATTTCTTGGAGCAGTGTATTTCAATAATTTGGGAAACCTAACATTTCCTGTCAAACATTTTTGGAAACGTAGGTACAAATTGTAATGTATAAAAGCTTTAAAAAAACGTGTGTGTATATACAGGGTGTCTCAGAAAGAATGGGCCAGCGTTTAATCATAGATTCTTTAGGTAAAAATAAACCGATTAAACATAATATACCTTAGGCAGAAAGTCCTCCCTTAAGAAGTTATAGGGCCTTAAAGTTTAATTTTTTATTTTTTCTTTTTATTGTAATTTCCACAAATCTAAAGATATTTCTTTGAAATTTGGTATACATACTTATCATTATGTAGTATAGTCATAGAATTATTTTCATTAACCAGACTTGACCGCAAGAGGCACTTAACCTAACACTGAAATCTTATTTTGGCTCTAACTTTGTTATTAGTAGAAAGTTT
>JABXWE010006036.1:0-23843 GCA_014611495.1 Limonius californicus | reverse complement strand
ATCGATTCAAATGATTTTTATTTTCTGAATAGTATATAAAGGGTAAAATGAGGTGATATAAAAAGTTTTTTGAAATATTATAAGGGGCCTAAATTACGAATTTTCAAAATTTTGGAAATTTTTAAAAAATTATTTCTCAAAAACTGCTCCAAGGAATTTTTTTAAATTTCATATGTCGATAGACCTCGCAAGGGGCTATCGATATGTTTTTTGAAGAACTCCGTAATTTTCCTGTGGCGCCCTCTACGAAGCTTGGAAGTTTGAAACTTCAAACTCCTTTAATTAATATACGAAAAAAGATAGGAAGCTGGGGTTTTCACTGAATCGCTCAGTACGTAATGGAGCATATGAATATGCAAAGAAATATTACACTCGTGGATATATGTAAGCGCACCGGCCCCCTCCCCCCTCTTTTTTAGAAAATATATTTTTTTTATTCTAACTGTTGTTATTTGTTTGCGTCAAAGAATCTTTTTTCCGCGAAAATAAAAAAATCGATTTTTTATGCCCTACAAAATATAATTTCCAGGGACTTAGAAAATTTTACCTCGGTAGCAATAGCGATTGGTACTAGTTAGACCGCGCGACGGCCTAGCGGTACGGACAGCCCGGTTGGTTCAGAACCATTGCCATACTGTCGCGCTACATTCATTTCTTTAACCGGTATTACAACAACAAGTTATAAATTATTTATCAAAATTTTGTATTTAATACTTAATTTGATATATATAATTATTATATATATATATATATATATATATATATATAATTTGAAATAAAGATGATATGAACAGTTTCCAGTATGGGAAAGTCCAGGGAGGCAGTCGCGTCCACTTATTTTGTATATGATTTATGTTCTGGATCTTCATTTAGTTGAGAGGTGTACATGTTTTTATAGAAATGTTCCGTAATTTCCATTATTTTTTGTCTGCCTCTTGTCTCTTCTCCGTTTTTATCTTTTATATTTATGATTTGTAGTTTACCATCCGAGTTTCCCGAACATTTTAAATTTCTGTTCTCTTCGATGGCTTTTTCTATCACCGATTCGTAATATTTTAGTAGATCTTTTCTTATCAATTGCCTTGTTTCTTTGGAAATTTTTCTGAGTTCTTTTGTTTGAGATTCTCTAGATAGTTTATTTCTCTGTTTTACTTTATCTCTTGTTATCTTGCTTAATTTTTCTGTTTTTATATTATCTTTCTTTGCTACTTTCTGCGCAGCTTCTTCCAATGAAGTTGTTATATTCTTTGCTAGGTCTTCTAAATTTGGGGAGTTTGTTTTACTTTCATGTTGTCTTAGATTACGTTGTAGTTCTTCTCTGTATCTTTCTCCGTTTCCTTCCATTTCCTTATGCCTATTTTTATATGCTTCTTCTTTTGTTTTTGTAAGGGTCTTGGGCGGTGGTTTATTTTTATTTCTATTTTAGCCGCATTTCGCTTAGTTAAGTTTAGGGTGCATGCTGCATGAATGGTTAGTGTGTAAGGGACACCCGCACCCCCCTGAAGTAATGCGAAAGCGGTTCCGGAGGGAAACGGTAATATGAATGAGTGAGAAAAAAAAAGATATTCTAAATGAATTTAAAACACTAACATCTCTTAGTATATGATTTTGATCTGATAGTGCATATTGCACAAAATATTGATAATTACCAGTGTAGGAACAATCTTTTTACACAAATTCTTTTACATTTATTGTATATTGGTATAGTTTTCAATAAATCTGTTTTTTAAATATTGTGGTTAACTAGCCCCCTTGTCTAATAAATTATGTTCATGGTTATGCCTTTCCAAGATCCGGGACTCTTCGCACAGCGGTGTTTTTAGGTAAGATTTGGGAAAATTAGGGTTGTGGCTCCAAAGTAGATGAAGGGGTGCCTTCTCGCCCGGGTTCAGTTTTCACGCGTTCGGCACCAGTGTACGAACAGTATATGTATTGCTTAGTTAATAAGTGCACTGAAATAATGTATACCTATATATTGGCTACCTATAAGGTAGTGGAGTTGAGTGAGATAAGTAGTTGTTGGTTGAAGCTATAAATAATCCTTTGGCTTACGTACTGAGGTATTAAATGGGGTTGTGACTGTTTGTGTGTTTACTTTGTGAATGCACCACGTACATATTTGAAGCTGAGCTCCCGAGTATTTAATCTTGATGAGTACACATAATCGATTTTGGGACCCTATCGGTAAGTGTTTAGTTATTTATTATATTTAGTTTGTAAAAATTCTTACCGCCCGTCCCGATAAGATAAATATGGTCACCTGTAGTTCACGTCTTGAACTATCTTGAAGACATTAACGACAAAGACCTTGAAGTATTGTCAAAATTTGCCGACCCCCATAATAGATTTGATTGCAAGAGGACGAATGTAACCTCATGATTAAAGCTTCGTCAATTTTACCAGGAAATTGTAAGCATTCAAAACGTGCATCTTACACAATTTAAGGTGTCGTTTTCGGTTACTAATTGATGGATTAACAATTAAAAAAACTTAATAGCGATCACCTTCGAAACCCACACGTCTGGCAAGTTGCTGAAACTCGTATTTGACAGCAGCTAATCAAAGAGACATAGTTTCCCGTCTACAGTCCATTGGGATTAATTTTTTTCATCAAATCTTGTAATTTTATTTGTGTTTAATAGTTCTAATTAAAATTGGAATGTCATAATAATTATGTAACGCATACCACCGTTACAGATAAAGTTTTATAAGAGTTACAAAAAAATGTAAGCCAATATGGAAATATTTTGAATAGCCTATAACAGGCAAACGTTGTTTTCGGAGTTTTCTTAATTTCGAAGGTGATTTATAATTTTGCTTGTAGCTTGAAATCCGTGGTCTTTTCATTTACGTTGAAGCGCCAATCTGATATGTAAATAGAATAAAAAACTGGTTTAGGATTATAACACTAGACATAGATGACCAACCCATGGCACGCGCGCCAGCAGTGGAGCGCAGAACATTTTATTGGCACGTGGGCCTAATTAAAATAATATTTTTTTAATTTTATTGCCATCCGTACCCTATAGTATGTTTCTTTAAATTCCTATAACCTAAGAAGAGAAAACGTTTTCTTGAACGACCAAGTCTTTTAATAAAGCAAAAAATACTGCTATTTCCGCGTTCGCTTGGAATTACTGGCGTACTTCTGGTTTATCCGTACATAACGGAAGTGTTTTTTCAAACCATTCTCTTGAAATAGTTTCAAAAGTAATCGTGCAGTCACAAAATGCAGTTCACAGAAGCCCTAATTGTTCTATTTTACATGTTGTTTGATGGTGCTGAAATAGTAAGTTGCATTTTTGCGTTTTGAAATATTTCTGTAAATCATACATAACATAACACAACGGTTTAGCTAAACTTAGTAAGAACAACGCGATGTGGGTTAATACGAGGTTCATTACAACGAAGCCGATCTGACCCAACTGTAGAATATTTTTCTTTTCGAGGAGTACCTTACGCTCAACCTCCACTTTATAAACTTCGATTTCAGGTAAGTAGCATTTAACGTAAACTTCCCTTTCTGATAAAAATTAATTTACCTCATTTTAAATTTTACATTCAGTTCTCCATTAATCATTGATAGTTTTAAAAAATAAGCATTGCAGGAACCGATTCCCCCAGAACCATGGTTCGATATCAAAAGTGCAACTGAAGCGGCAGTTCCATGTGTACAATTTACTGGTTACATCAATGGCAATATAATAGGTAACGAGGATTGCTTGTACCTTGATGTTTACGTGCCAAGAGCAGTAAGTTTGCTACAATATTAAAACCAAATTACACAACCAAATTTACTAACCGGTTATAATTTCTTTCAACTCTAGGTAAGTCATCACACAAACGGCTTATTACCAGTTATGGTATGGATACACGGAGGTGCCTTCGTTTTTGGAACATCCAACACGACTGGACCTGATTACTTAATGGAAAAAGCAGTAGTTATTGTAGAAGTTCAATATCGTCTAAATGTGTTTGGATTTCTGAGCACTTTGCATGCATGAAAAATTCAATCTTGCGTAATTTGTTTTCTGTAATATTTATACAGGGTGATTCCTTTCTTGTAACAGGTAGGTAGTCTACACACATTACAGTTGTCTGTATTCCATAGGTATCTTGTTAACTTTACATTGTTTAAATAAATAACAATCAAAGTAGTTACGGTGGATGTTTGTCAAATTTTGACAAAACAGTAGTTAACACTTTCCCGTCAAAGGACTGTTAATATAACAATATACTTTTTATAGCTGAAGAGAAAAGTTAACATGTTAACATTGAGATTAAGAGGTTAAGATTGCATGTACATGCGAAAGTTGTAGCCTACGTACTTGTTACAAGATACAATGATCACACTATATATGTATCGTGAAATTAATTATAATGTTGCAATTTTTGGCAGAATATAATAAGATAACAAGATTGTTGAGCATTGTAAGGTGACAAAGTTGATGGCCTCTGAGTACCATGTTGTTAGTTTGATGTAAGTGTGCAGTGGGAGATGTGTGTTCTCTGATCACTGTGGTGACAATGCCTATTAAGGGCCTGTATGATCTGAAATTTTTGGAAAGTTGTGGATTTCGATTTATGATATGAAATTCCTATTGAGTGTGTGTACTACGAAGTATTAGTCGTAAATCACGTCCTAAAACGGTTTGCTAGATGGCTTACCAGAAATATTTAAGTGTTCGTTGACATTTCTAGTTAGAAGATTGTTAATCTGAATGTAGATCTTGTGGCGGCAAGTTCGTCTTCGAGGCTGTTTGTAGTTCCAATGCAAAGCATTATTTACCCTCCTATTTTATTAATTAAAAATTGTGTTTTGTGTTTGCACCGTTTGTATTAATATACAAGGTGTATCAGAAATAGGTACAAATATTAAATCCGACGGTAGATTACAATATATACAAACTAGAAAAAACATTTCTTTGGCAATGGGACCCTTAAGACATGAGAAAATAATAATTGAAAATTTGACCATGAAATTGTTTGAGTACCGCAGGATAATAACAAAATTTGAGTTCAAAGACACGTTATGCAAAGGAGAGTAAGATAGAAGTGCAAAAAGTCTTTTATCACATGCTACAAACAAATACTATTAGGTAGGTCAGTAATTTCTATTCAGCCTGTTGTTATTATCACAAGCCAGACAAGTTTTTACGTGTTTGCCACTTTGGATTTACTTTACAATTAGGTAATAACCTTCTACAGCTTAAATGCATTTTCTGTGTTTCATCAGCAGTTCTCAAACAAAATTTTATTTTATTTTGTAATTCAAAAAATTAAACTTAATGATTTTTGAAAAATGAATAGTACCATTGAATTCTACTTGAGTAAATCTATTACTGGTTTAAATATTTGTACCTATTTCTGATACACCCTGTATAGTACCATACATATTCCGCAATCTATTATTATTGATATATACGTATAAAGTATCTAGCCAACATTATTAAGAGTAGATTTTTAATACGTTGCTTGTATAATGTTAGTTAAATAATGGGTTGTCGCATATTTAAGTCTTAAGGTTTTATAAAACGGAACTAAAGATTCATTATGAAGGTATCTCACTTAGCACAGCGGTTGATTTCTACGCAAATCGTTGAATTTGGCTTGAGTTCGGTTCCCTAACATTCCCATGTATCGTATGAAAACCTTTGTGTAGAAACTCACCATACACAATTTCCCAATTCGGTTGACAACCGCGAGATCTTAATGCCAAAAACTTTCTCTGAAATTTCTGTTGTTCTAATTTGACGTTAAACTTTAGGTTCGTCTTGTTTCTACCTTAGCGCTGAAGAGAAGCACGTGGAAGAGGAAAGGCCGGTGCCCAGCTGTTAGATGAAGAAGCTGTTAACGACTAAAGATCCATTTTATCTCCTGTATAATGTTGAAATTTGTTCTCTCGCTGTTCTTAAAAAAAACAAGTTTAAGATAGAATTATTTATTTGATAACGCTGGTGCTTTTATTACGGGCCTCTAATCTTATAATCAAAATATTTATGAACATTTAGAATATTTCATCTCATTCGTTTTGTAGTGTAGTTGTTCCATTTCACCCTCAACAACTTTATGATTTTAATGAGCTCGTTACAAAATTTTACCTGTATACTGCCTTTTTAATCTCGATCTACCTATACGCTAGTATAAAAGAGATCTACTTCGATGTGAATGTTGTTGCAGTCTAACTAAAGCAGAATACGCAAGAGAGGTGCCTTTCATGATTTTGCTGTCGCTCTGATATTACATTTTAGTATTCATTAGGAACTGGCTCAATTCCTACCAAGCAAACTTTTTTTATTGGCTCTAAGTTTGTATTCGAAATAGGTTTCCTTTTTCATTTTGTGTTGTCAAGATTGTGGAAAGATTTGTAACGTTCTTTTCTCAATAAACTAACGCTGGCTTTTATTACGTTTGGCTTTCTTTATGTCATTTTATTTGTTGGTTCGAAATTATCAGTCCATCAAAGCGGCATCAGATTTGTTGTCATTATAATAATCTTGTCCTAAAGCACAGGCAGATCGAAAGCTATGGTACAATTAAATCTTAATTGAAATTGCTCCAAATAAAAGAATTGCCGTACGTAGCGCAGTTTAAATAATTTCAAGTAGCGATATGGTGAGCCAGTCATGTTTTGAAATTATCCGAAGTAGCCTTTAAGGAGTACACTTTAAAGTACACAAAGGTATTTTTTCACGGAAAAAGTTTTCTTCTGTACAACTGAAACGAATTCTGTAGTGTTAGAGCTGCAAAACACGATTGCTTTTCACAACATACGAGACGTCTTCGGAAATTACGGGCGGATCCGCCAAAAAAAAAAAATAGTAAAATTGAACAAAAATATTATATTTACACCTTAGATGCACTCTTATACTATTCCTCTACAGACTTCATAGTCATAATTCGAATTTAAACACTTACAATAGCGTGGTATAAGTTTTTGTATACCTTCGTCACAGAATGTTGCCGCCTGTGACGTAAGACCAATTTTATACCGTAGTTTTGAGGTCGTCGTCGTCAAGAAAACGGTGGCTAGTTCCTAAAAAATCTTTAAGAATGAAGAAGACGTGATAGTCACCCGACGCTAAGTGTGGGACTGTATGAGAGCTATTTAAAAATTTACCAAGTTAATTGCTCAATGAGTTGCATACTGCCGGCCGCTGCGTGTGGTTGGGCGTTACCATGCAGAAGTACGACTCCACAGGTCAGCCTTCTATTGTAAATAGCCATTATCAACTTACTTAAAGTCTTGTCATACACGTATACATTAATTGTCATAGCACGTTCCGGTGAAATAACCTACAATGCGCCTGTCCTGTCCCAAAAAGCAGTAGCCGTAAACTTCCGGTTCACGAATGTTTGCTTGAAATGTTTGACTTTGGGGGAACTTGTATGTTTCCACTGAATTGATCGTTGTTTGGTCTCAACATTTGTGTACGAAATCCCAGACTTGTCAGCAGTCACAATGTGATTCAGATACTGATTTTCATCCGTTTCGTGGCGATACAGGAAGGTTGATGTAGAGGCAATTCGCTGGTTTTAGTGAAAATCCGTCAACATCTTTGTTCGTGACATACAGTTGTTCATACAGTATCGTAATTAAAATTTGGGGAAATATTCCGGCTATTTCCAAAACGGTGAAACGCCGTTGCCAACTGAATGTCGCCCACTGCGTTCCTCATCGTGCACGCTCCTTCGTCCATCTGTGAAATTCCTACACCACAGTCCAACCGTTCCTTCATTCACGATGACTGGACCATAAATCTCGCATAATTAGCGTTCATTTTAGCGTTTTATTGTACAACTGAATACAATGACAGAACCCCGGCAAAGTGACGTGTGGCTAGCTCATCAACCACTAAAGCACCTTACAGTGCACTAAATTGACTGCATCCCTCATTCGGCGGGAATATTTAAACGGCTCTCAGTTGCGGAATTCAAAGCAAATGCATATAAAAACACAATTTATTGTACACTTATTTATTAAACATTACCAGTTTGTATTAAGATAAATTCGGGATATCCTTTCTTTAAATTAAAGCATGGGGGCTATCAAAAAGGACTAATTATTTAATATTCGGAATATAACATTAATTATTACAGCAATAGCCTTTAGAGATGTGTATGAACAATTGCAGAATATTTGGAAAGTTGAACAGGTATGGAGACATGACCAGTGCCACAACGTGTTTTTTGCGGGCAACGTTTTATCAATGTTAATTCAATTATTGCAGGGCAACGATTGTTTCGAACATAATTTAATGTTCGCAACGCTCCCACGCCCAATACCATTGTCCTTGGAAAAAAAAATGGTAAGACAGTGGAAGGGTTTTTAATGAAAAATCAACTGGAATGCCTCGATCTGCGTTTTATCCAGAAAATGAAAATAAAGTTAGACATGCAATTCTTCGAACTACTAAATGATCTATTGGTAAGCATTCGCTTGCATTAAATTTATCATAACCATGTATTCGACGAATCTTGAAGGAAATTAAATTTTATCCCTACAAAAGTTTAACTATACAAAAATTGAACGATTAAGACAAATAAAATCGAATTGCATTTTGCCAACAACTTTTGCAACTAAGAAATGGTAACACACATATGGCACGCAACTTATTCATCCTGACGAAAAACATTTTTCTGTAAACAGTAATAAGCAAAACTGTCGATACTAGACCACCGGAAATCCTGGCCGACCTCATCGAAACTCCTACATTAACCGAGAGTTACAGTTTAGTTTGCACTTTCGTTATCAAGAATAATGAAATATTTTTTAAGGGGAACGGCGAAACAGTAACCTGGTCGTTTCAAAGGTACCCGGAAATGCTTCAAACGTTTTTCTTGCCACAAATTGGAGAAAAGAGGCATATGTATTGATTCCAACAAGATGGTACAACTAGCCACACAGCATGATATTGTATACTGATCTTATGGGAAGAATTTCCACATCGTCAAATTTCTTACAATGACTACTTGCATTGACCAGTGAAATACCCCGATATTACTCTTCCAGATTTGTTTTAGGGGCTATCTAAGAAGTAAGAAAACTACTGCTCCGAATTTAAAAAGCTAGGAAGCATTAAAACGAGCCTTTAATGCCCTTTAAAATGATGCATCACTCGACCCCCTTTTCTATTTAAAATTTTAGGGGTGAAGCTCACCGCCTCTAGGAGATTTAAGTGACAAGGTTGAAAATAAACGCAAAAAGTTTCTCCATCAAAACAAAAATTGACAGCTCTAAGCGATTTAAAAAAAATGACGATAAATAAGAAAAATCGGATCTGTTTCGTTTTCATTGGCCCACCCTGTATATTGAAAACTTGATGAACTTATATATATTGCTGTGTTATTTACCCTATGTAATTTGTGTTGCCTATGTCATAATTCGATTAAGTAATTTTTCTACGTAATACTTTAATTATATTGAAAGGATACTATTTTTAGTGTTGTTAATCCTGATGATATCTGAAATTAAGATTAATTAGCTTAATTATAATGTAGATCATGCTGTATAAGAGGTCATTATTATTATAATTCATAAATGTAAACCTTGTCAGGATAAGAGGTATTTTCCGATCTTCGGATTGTTCTACGATTTACACTGTGTAATGCGGAGTGATATTTTCTGTGGATATTCGGTAGTGAATAGTTGTGGGGACATCTATGTTCCATATTGGTGACGAATTTGGGGTAACCAAAGTAATGATGGAGCCCTGAAGTATAAATAATTGTAAAACTGTTTTATAAGTTCTATAAATGCATTTTTTAAAGTTAATTGGAGAATTGAGGATTTATTATTGTTGTAAATAGCTGATGTCTTATATGAGAAAAGTTTTGGTATACTTTTATTTGGATAAATATCTGTGTTAATTGAGAAATTTGAAATTTATGTAAAAGTTATAATTTTGAGGTTAAATTTTGTTTTCGACTTATATTTGTATTATAAAGATGTTTTGAGGATGTAGATCTGTATATTTGAGTTTATTGATGGTTTATGAATCTGTTTTTAATAATTTTGAGGCTTAATTGTAAGATTTTGTGAAAAATCGCATTTTTAACCACATGTCATTTTTTTATTTCTAATCGTGGCAAATTGGATATCGTTAGATTGCAAATTTTGCATAGATCACGATTATGATTTTAGTTTTTAGAAATATGTATTTGTTTAAGCTGTAGAAGTCAATTTTAATTTATTTAAGATAAGAGGACTGTAAGGAGATTACTTTTGGGAATTTTAAGGCATTTCAGTCTTGTTCGGGCGCTTGAAGGATGAGCACGTATTTATAATTGTTTTAAAATTAAAATTTAAGACCATTTAGGTCGATTTTCGTTAATTTTGGGTGGAGTCAAAAGTTCATTTATCATGTAACTTTTGGAGGTTACGTTTATTTTAATATTATTTGAGTGTGAACCACGTTAATAAATTTCAAAGTTTAAATTGTGTTGAAGTGTTTTTATTAATAATAATAAAACTTACCTGCTGTTATTCATCGAAGTTGTGTTTGATTTAAATTCAAAGTTCCTGAAAAATAATTTATTTTAAAACAAGTTAAAAGTGAATTTCTTATTTAAGAAATTAACTTACCTGTACTACTTTCTGGATGTTTGTTGAAGTGTTTTCACTTCAATATTTGCACGTTTGTGAGGAAGGCTGGAGATTTGCGTCTATAACGGTCATCGCATAATCAGGAAGTGACGCATTTCGAGATCGTGTGTTTGCATCAAGGCCAAAATATTGCAACAGTATGCAGATCATTGGAACTAATTTGTGGGATATGGTTTGTTTCAAAACCATTGTAAAAAAAAGAAATAAGAATTGCAGGTATATGTATCTATTTAAATAATATTGGTATATAGCTATCATGATTGGGAAGCCACGTAATTTTATATCTTTATTATAACCCTGAGGTTTCTTATAAAAATATATGCTTATGTAGATTAAATGTAAGTTCTTCGTCTTATCAATAATTAATTTTAATTCTATTAATGGACAATAATATAATGATTTTATTTTATTAATAACTACATACGGCATATAAATTTGGGCGCAACCAACGTGAAAGTTAAGTTTTTAAATTTATTTATATCAAGAATTATTATTACAATTATTAAGGGAGATTACATAGCAATATATATCCGCGGGAATTACTTGTTAGAGTCATCTCTAACTTCGTACATTGTTTAGAAGAGAGAATTAAAAATGATGATGAATCAGTCCTTTCTGACAGTCCCTGTATTACCGCATGCAACGCTAACGATTCAAATAAGACTATAACTATACAATATTGGGGTCATCAAAAATGTAAATTCATAATCTTTCTACAAGTTATAGATGTTTGCATAATCCGTATTTGAGTAACTCCTATATCACGTGCATAAATTATTATGTAATGGAATTGAAGAATATCCCACACCAAAAATGTCATTTTACCTGCCATGCTGCATTTTTTGATCTAATTAAAACTTTGACTTGTTATCACATTTAATTAATTTGAAATTGCGTTTTACAGCAGCTTCGCTGATTTCGGTTATGTCTGTCGCGTCCCTATACCATCCTTTATCAACGTCGGCATATACTGACATGTCCCCCAGGTACAGGGATTTTAGTCGTCGGCGTACGCCGACGTGTCTATGAAAGGACTTTAAAGAAACCAGAGTTACTTACTTACTACTTAAAAAGGTATTCATATTTTAATTTGATTGCTAGAATATATTACTGTTCTCACATATAATATAAAGTTTGTCGAATTCAATGTGCCAAAGGATAATGTAGATACTTCTGATATTTTATTCATACACTAAACATTTTCTACCTTGAAATCAATAATCTATCTCTTTTAATGTATTGACCATACTCGAAGCAAATCATACATCACATAATGTAAATGTGCGCATATTCCAAACTTCTATCTATTTAATACGAACACACTTTTCGCTATGTAATGTAATTTAGATCCGGTGATTTCGGTAACGCGATGGTTTTCAATTATTAAATTCAAATTAACAAATGCTGAAAAGTTGTACTAATTCTTGCTTTTTTTTTCAGAACTTCAAAGCGAATCTTCTGATCGCTCTTGCGAGGAGGGACACTTCCAATGCCTCAACAGCAGTGTTTGCATACCACAACTCCAAAATTGCGACGGTAAATTTGACTGCGAGAACGGAAGCGACGAATGGGACTGCGGTAAGCCGATGATTTGAGTGTTGGGGATATGCTTGTTTTAGTTGTATATCAAAAAGGTCATAAAAGTAAATGGGAACTTTTATGGGGGATTAATTCTAGCGCCATTCGGACAAATATTTATTGTAAATATGGGAGAAATAATGGGTCGTTTATATAACGACAGTTCTTCAACCTTTAAACATATCCTATCCGCAAGTTCTATAAAATGTTAAATAATATACTGTTAAGAATTGAACGATACTTTTTGCAAATATAATCTGTTTGGAATCTTTATTTCAGTTAAAATATTATTGATCCTTATGCAGGTTATTCCATAGGTAAGTTAAGATAAAACGCCTCGTAGCGCTGTTGAGCAGTACATACTGAACACAAAACAGCTAAAATATTTATTTTTCGTAGGCTGGTTTCTTCACTCGAGCTTCTTGTAATTTGAAATTCGAATGCTGCAGATCTTTAACAACGAAGTTTAATTAATATATATTATCGGTGAACGTAGTTCTTCATGAATAAACTTAACATATGATCAATAAAAATGACTTCCACACAAGTTTAAATTGCAGATTTTTGATCCTAAGATTTTGTTGAAAACACGAGATTTAGGTATGGCATCAAAGCAAATCTAAGCGAGGCTGATAGTAATTTTTACTTAATTTGACACTGCTGTTCTGAAGTTTACAGTTATCAAACTCATTTTTCTGGTCTTTTCTATAAACTCCGTTTCACTTGCATTAATGGAATACACATTTCCTGAGTACACTCACATGATTACAATTTTTGGAGAAGTTGGTGGTGCTACGCAGCGGCAAGGCTGCATGCTGAACTCTATCCAAATAGAAGACACCTAAACCACTCAGTTATTAAAAGTACTGACTAACGACTTTGAGAGAGATGAAATGTTGGTCTAAAAAGAGGCGGTGGTAGTCGTCCAATATTGAAGACAATGTGTTAGATTTTATTAAATGGGAGCCTACGAGGAGAGTATGTAGTATTTTTCGGTTTGTAGACATACCAAAGTGGACAAAACACAGAATATGAGACGAGAACGACATTTATCCTTTACGAAAAACGAAAGTGCAACACTTATTACCACTTATTACACTTATTAGTCACCAGTCGATGGAAAACTGGCACAAAAAAAATCTGTTTGACGGAATAGTCTCTATATTGGAATACTAATTCCTGGAGTTTTTTGACTTCCTCTAAACTAGGACCCAACTCCTGTGCCGTGAAGTTTTAAATCGGAAAACTAATTTCCAAATCGATAACGATTTACAACAATTTTACTCACTTGGCACGTATATGTCCGACCAACCGTCAATACTCAAGTCCTCGTTCCTGGACTTGTCGTTCTAAAATTTTTTGGTTTCTCCCCTCAATTTTCCGAAACTCCAAAACTATGCGCATAAGTCGACCGTGTCTTTCGAAATGTAAAATGCAAAACGGGTTGCTTTCAACCAGGCGCGGAATTCGTTACAAAGTTCAATTGCAGTGAGATATGCAGAAAGTCGTAAAGTTGGTGGTGGTCAGTTTGACCAGTGCGGTTAACTTACACTAAATTTTTATTCAGGTTTGTTTCTGACTGTTATTCTTATTCTTACTGTTGTTGAATTGTTTAATAGTTAATTTATGTTGTCAAAATTGTAGACTAGCCTAGATAATAACAAGTATGTAATAATATTTTTTAATAGTTTTCCATAGAATGTGTAAACATATTTTCCGTAGAGCATACAACATGTATATTCACACAGTTGCCAAGTTTCGACTTCTTTTCGTACTTCGTGTGAAGAAACTAGTCTGCGAAAAATTAATATTTTAGCTGTTTTATATTTAGCATGCATTGCTGAACAGCCCTACGGGGCGATTTAAACCGAGTTATGAGACACCCTGTATATCGTACGCAAAATTACATAAAAGGAAAGTATTTTAGTTTATTTCTCAATATTAAATCTAGATAATATTACTAAAATAAATATACAGGATATTTCGTTTAAAATATCGAAATCAATACTTTTTCTGTTAAATCGGAACTGTCGCGTTAGAAGAAATTTGTCAGTATGATAAATCATTATTTTCCTGCAACATTCCTCAAAGAACTATCCTTTTATTTTCAATAACAAGGGAATTATGAGGAGTGTTCTATTAAAAAGCACCTTGTAGAGTAGTAGACAGTGAGTATTTCCCCTGTCTAGGTGAAGGTTCTACACTGGATTATCAATTATTATCAATTTTTTCTAGTCAAAGAAAATTAGAACTACAGGATATCAGAAATATTCAGTTGGAAAACCATAGAAATTTTGTTTTTATTTCTTTTTCTTCTTCAAATTAACATTAGTTTGAAAACTTGTTGAAAATTTTCAGTTCATAACAATGTAACTCTGTTTCGGAAAACTACTACGTGTTTTATCTGAACCTTGAAATGCCTATATTTTTTAAGTTTTTAAGTTTAGGATCCATATTGCGTAGCAGTAATCATTTATATTAATTTACATTAAGCAAAATTTATATATCAATACAATTTTTCCTTGTTATTAAACAAAACGTAAAATGCTAAAAAGAGAGATTATGACCACATTGCAAGATTCTTCAAACATAATACATAGTTCATCCACATCATTGAAAATAGCTATAATTTTATTCCAGAGCTTTTCTTTTCTGTATATATGTTGACGGATACAACCTCTATTATTTTTAGCCATTAAATTAATAAATGCATTATGTAAGGAATAGTTAATAGATTCGATTTGGCTTCAGGCTCAAGCTGTATGGTAGAAACTAGAAACACTTCGAACAGTTGTTAAATATTTTACGCGAATACTTTTTCGTTATCATCTCTTTTCTTTCTTTTTGTTTATTGTATTTTAAGCATCTTTCTTTATAGCCACATCTCGAATGTTCCGATACGGTTATTTATGTTTAGTTTTAAAGTCCATATTTGGTAGCCACACAGGGGGACTAGACGTACACAACATTTAGTAAAACTCTCTTGTATTATACAAATAAGATGATCATTAGTATGCACTGTATCAGGAAGGATACTCTTGCCAATTCTTTTCGGTGTTTTATTTCTTGATATGGATCCGTAGGTTGCTTTATTCAACTTCCCCAGTAGTGAAAGTGCTGTACTTTTTCTACTTCTTCTTCTTTAGAATTAGTT
The DNA here is from genome assembly GCA_014611495.1 of Limonius californicus. Lineage (NCBI taxonomy): Eukaryota > Metazoa > Arthropoda > Insecta > Coleoptera > Elateridae > Limonius > Limonius californicus. Next base: position 8,505 of record JABXWE010006036.1, on the reverse strand, counting down.
TTTTGTACCTACGTCTTCCTTGCTGGCTACAATTAACTTTGTCCTTATAGTCAATTTGATGGGTCCTCATCTGTTACTTTCTTAATCCACTTTATTGAATAAGTGTCGCAGTTCCTCCATTTAATCAGCCATAACTTCGATGTCATCAGCGTATCTGATCGTATTCACACATTTCTGATATTATTATTCCCCACCGATTCTAATTCTTTGTTCTTAAACTAGCGTTATTCTAAAGACATTGCTCTACAGATATAGAATAGAATGTAAACAGCCTTGTCTTCCACCTCTTTTGATGAAAGTCGCTATTGTTTGTTCATCGTTGAGGCTGTGTGAATGTTTAAAAAGAAAGATGTTACCTTAAAGACTCTCTTATCGCCATATATTTAGTCTTCTGTTCAATTATTTCCAGATCAAACTCCTTATATTTAATTCCTAAACTTCGAAACACTTCTTGTAGTTTCCCTGGTTTTCGAATCAACATCACTAAATCATCGGCATAGACTGCACATTGATGTTTGTGACGGTATAGTGTGCCCTTCCTATGCATGTTGCTTTCTCTTATTACTCTTTCAAGTACCAGATTGAAGAAACTCGGCGATAAAAGATCTCCCTGTCGCATCCTCGATTAACTTTAAAATTATTTGAGGCCCATTCGTCAAGTACCACTTTACATTTTATATCACTTAGTATCGTTTTGACTAAATTAATTATCTTTATAGTCTAGGTATTCCAAAAGTTTATATAGTTTGTGCCTTTTGTTGGTAGCATATCCCTGATAGAAACAAATTTAACTCATGGGAGATCGCGTGGATGTATAGCATGGAAACAATTTGCTGAATTGCGAATCTGTTTAGTCTAAATCCTGCTTGATATTCACCTAAAATGCTTTCCGTCCTATCTTTATTTGCTCTGATTAATATCACCAAAATCTTGTGTGTCGTCTCGTGTAATGCTATCCCCTTATAGTTTCTATGTTCAATATCATTTCTTTTTCGTGAATAGGGCATAAAATAGCGCCCGCCTATTGTTCAGGTATTTGCTCCTGTTTCAATGTTTATGTTTCTATTTCTTCCTGTATCATTTCTCATCTCCTTTTAGAGACTGTTCTGCTACCATTTTTCCAAGCGATCTATTTTTCTTGTATATTATGTTTACAAGTTCGTTCCTATATGGCACCTCGCCGCCTATAGTCTGACTGTTCCCCTCGTTTATTTGTTGTTGCAGTTTTTGGTCGTGTTCTTCTGGATTTAATACCACTTTAAAATATTTCTTCCATATTTCAAATGTCTCGTCTACTCCTCCTATCCAATTCCCGTCTTTATCCTTAGAATATTTCTTTATAAAAATCCTTAATCGCCTTACTAACATAATAATACTCAACTTTACTCAATTTATATTGCAATAGCAATATTTTTTTGCTATCCTTCCTCCTACTCTTTATTTTCTACAAAAGTTTTCTTTCGTTATCTTAATTATTCTAGCCTTTTACTGCTTTTTAACAATCATTATGATACCAATTGTTTTATTAACCTTTCGTCAGTACTTGATCGGCAACTTCTTGTATCAAATTTTTCAACTACCCATTTTTTCCTTACCTTTTCTACATCCGTCAAAATTGCCAGCTAATCCTCTACTAACCCTCTAAGAACAACTTCATTTTCTTCCCTTTGCGGCAAGTTAGCGTTATATCGTTTGATTACAACACTTTTCAGTTTGATAAATGTTGGTAGCTTTTAGTCCATTATTACTATTACAAATTTACTCTCCACTTACACATGATTAATATAATTAACAGGTTGTCCGTCTGGCGAAACACATGTACCTTTATGCAGTTCTTTGTGTTGGAAGAAAATACTGATGATTCTCATGTTCTATTTCAAATTCTATTAATTTTTGTCCTATTAGTGTCTTTATGTTTACTATTTTTTCCCATTTGTGGGTTGTCCTCTCGACCGACCTATGCATTTAAAGCCCCTATAATCTAAATTATATTTTGGTATTTTATCAAAAATATTTTCTCTTAAAATGTTGGTGCTTGAACATTTTTACAAATGTTATCTTCCTGTATTTGCCCCGTATATTCAAACAGCACCAACGACTTCTTACGGCTTCAAAATATACCACTGAACATCAAAACTTTTCATTTATTAAGAATCTCAACTCGATAAAACTTTTATTATCTCGTCTGTTAAAATGCATACAATCGCCTTCTTCAGTGATAAAAATATCTGTTTTCTTAGTCTCCTGAATGGCTGTTCTTTGCTGATGCATCGCAATGTCCATTCACAATGGAACGATTTCTACACCTGTAGATGTCTCTAAAGTGTTATTTTTTCGTTCTTGAATAGCAGTATAATGTTAAGGAGATTTAGAATAGTGTTAATCATCTTCGCTGATTCGGTCATTATGTTTAACAGACTACTAGCTGATGGTTGCTGAGCGGCAAAGACGTGACTGCGGCGAAAAATTTGCCATTGAGTTTCTATCTAAGGTACTACTACCTAAGTTTCCTTGTCGTTAACATATTCGATTGTTCTTTTTTGGTACCGGAATTTTGTTTTGTGATATTTCTTACAAAAAATTTAAACGTCAGATGGCTTTCATAACGTGTTTGTTTATCTTTTGTCTTTCACGTAGAACAGTCAAATATTTTCCAACACATTTTATTTATCCAAAAGTGTGTTGAAAATTATTCTACTGAGTGATATTGTCGAAACTCAGGTATTTCTCCTTTGGGATACGGTTGTACATATTTTACCTCAGTTTTCCTTCAATTAGCTTTTTTCTTATCGACGTGAAATAGTAATAGAGAGATTATTAATATTAACTACTTGTATATTGTAATTCTTCCATTCATTCGTTTGTTAGGTGATATCCATCGCTGAGGAGAGAGTATAGAAAACTCAGTGTTTTATATGATTTGGTGTATACGAAACTCGGTTTTCCTTTTGGTTTGAAAGTTACCTTATGGCTTTCAGTTATTTTAAACTGCCCTTTCATATTATTATTGTATAGAGCTTCTAGTACATATCTATTTTAAGCTATTTTTGCAAATATTTCATTCAGTAAAAAATTGGAGCTTAGTGTCTTGTTTTGTTTGTTTCGCTAATCTTACGCCAACTTTAGGCTTAGCTCTTCTCCCACATTTTTTGCTACCTATTATTTTCTAGTTCTACCCTTGACTATGTGATAGTGAATATGTTGTACTACAGTTACATTTTCATATTCTGTTATGATTGTTGCAAACAGAATATAGCCTGCATGTAAGAATGTGTAAATAATGCCAGGTATGTATGTAAGGGGCCTCGGTGGTCTAGTGCGGGAATGAGTTGCCACTCGAGGTCACAGCGAAATGTAATCGATCCGCTGGGGCGTTCGAATCCCAGCTGAGGCGACCGCATGTAGCTTAGTTAAGTTTAGGGTGCTTGCAGCATGAATGGTTAGTGTGTAAGGGACGCCCGTACTCCCCTGAAGTAATGCGAAAGCGATTCCGGGGGGGGGGAACGGTAGTATCAATGAATGAGAAAAAAAAGATATGTATGTAAAGGGGTTTTAGATGAAATAATAGTAGGCGTTTCAAGGACTTATCAGAGGGCACTTGATATCTCGAACACGGAAACATTTAAATGCGTACCCACAAATATTAACCAGCATGTTAACTTTATTTAAATGATATTGCTCACCTTCTTACTCATCGTTTTTCCAGTTTATCAAATATGTGCTATTACAGCTGACGCAGAGGGCTCAAAATACTGGGATCATCTGTTCCGCAAAACTCCTAGCGCTGAACTCGACGACTTGGACAAACCCTGTGGTAAAACTAATTAGTATTTTTAAAATGATAATTCATTTTTTTAACATTTCAATTAAATATTGGTTGCTTTTTGTTGTTCTTTAAATACTTAAAGTATGATAATTAAGTCCAACGATACGTAATATTATTTTATTTACTTTTAAAGTATCTGTTTCGTCTTAGCTCTCCAATATAACGGATCCTGCATCTGTCGCAGTAGAGCAATATTGTGTCAGCATAAAAATCTCAAGAAGGCACCGGATGACTTGCCTCGTTCCGAAATAGACCTCTTGTAAGTTCTCTTCTTTTGATGTATTTCTTATCACTTTAAGCAGAATCAGCAGCCCAAACAAACTTTTCGCTTTCATTTTAGGGACTTCTCTGGAAGCTCGTTCGGTATTCTAAACGCTACGTCATTGAAGACATTGCCAACAGAAGTAAACAGCTTGTAAGTATAATGCATATTTCCTTTCATTGCCAATTTCTTAAATTAAATAGCTCGTTGTAAACAGCAGAGTGTGAAGCTGTATTGAAAAAATAATACATAAGATAATTTTAAAACGCTTCCATGTTTGTTCCCAGCAAGCTCGAAAAAGAGAGTAATTGTAAAGATTACAAGCGGAAAAGCGAAGTGATATGATGAAATGTTTTCGCACCAAACAGTAGTGGAAAACCCTAAAATTCAACATCTAACTTAGTTTAAACGAATTCTTGTAAAACAAAAGAGCAAACAGCTTTTACTATAAAATTTTCAGAAGGTATTAAAAAGTTAACAGTTTAACAGTGTTTATGTCGATTGTCTCGTATTTCTATGAATTTAGAATGGTAACACTTGAACAGTTTTCGATGTCTTGTATTGAAAAGATAAAAAGTTAACAATTAAACAGTGTTTATGTCGATTGTCTCGTATTCCTATGAATTTAGAATGTTAACAATTCAAAAGCTTTAGATTTCAAATTTCTCGTATTGAAAGAATTTTAAAAAGTTAACAAATAAACAGTTTATGTCGATTGCCTCCCATTTCTATAAATTTAGAATGTTAACAATTAAACAGCGTCCGATTTCAAATTTCTTGTATTGAGAAGATCTTCAAAAGTTATCAATTGAAAAGTGTTTATGCCGATTATCTAACATTTCTATGCACGTAGAATCTTAACAATTCAACAGCTTCCGATGTGAAATTTCTCGTATTAAAAAGATCTTAAAAAGTTAACAATTGAAAAGTGTTTACGCCAATTCTCGTATTTCTATGAATTGAGAATGTTAACAGTTCAAAAGCTTTCGTTTGCAAATTTCTCTTATTGAAAAGATCTTAAAAAGTTAACAATGAATCAGTGTTTATGTCGATTGCCTCCTATTTCTATGAATTCAGAATGTTAAAAATTCAAAAGCTTTCCATGTGAAATTCCTCGTATTAAAAAGATCTTAAAAAGTTAACAATTGAAAAGTGTTTATGTCGATTCTCGTATTTCTGTGAATTTAAAATGTTAGCAATTCAACAGTTTCTTATTTCAAATTGATGAATTCGTATTGAAAAGATCTTAAAAAGTTAACAATTAATCAGTGCTTATGTAGATTGTCTAGTATTTCTATGAATTTAGAATGTTAAGAATTCAACAGTTTCTGATTTCAAATTTCTCGTATTGAAACGATCTTATAAAGTTAACAATAGAACAGTGTTTATGTCGATTGTCTCGTATTTCTATGAATTTAGAATGTTAACAATTCAAAAACTTTCGGTTTCAAATTTCTCGTATTGAAAAGATTTTAAAAAGTTAACAACTAAGTAGCGTTTGATGTTGATTGTCTCGTGTTTATAAGAATTTAAAAGGTCAACAATTAAACAGGCTCTCGGTTAGAAATTATAGTTTTCAATGTCATTTTTTTCGTATTTTTCAGAGTATTACGACAATGTGCAATCACGGATGTATATCCAAAGACGTTCTACAAATTTCCAACACTTAAATCTTTGTAAGTATTATAAAATATTAATGTTCACTCTCACATTCTCTAATTAGGCTATAATAAAGCTACCAAATATTAATGTAACAGTCACTGATGCTTTTATAATAATTGTTCGAATTTCAGTAATTAAGTGAAACGTTCCAATCCATATTATACTAAAATTTATTTTATTAAATTGAATTACTTTTTCTTATTTTAGGTTTCTAAATAACAACGAATTGAAGAGATTCCCGGCAGATGTGTTTCCCCAATGGAACCAGCTGAATACTTTGTAAGTAGAGTTTACTATTCCTTCCAGTTAAAGTAACAGGGGCGTTCATATTTTGGCTTTGCACATTTTAGTAAAAAAATTGTGTACATGGAATTACCGCTAGATTCACGTTGGATGTTTTCGTTTCCACGCTTTTTGAGAAACATGAATGGGAAAAGCATAATATAGTATTAAAAAACCTTCCTACAATAATAAATACTGTTTGGTAGAACTAAACATAATGTTATTTGGAGATTAAAGGTTAAATTCCTATTACAAAATCGGCTAACAATTGGTTAAGTATACTTATTTCGAGCAACCAACAAAATTTTCGTTTAGACTGCCATCTCATGTGTGTTAGGTGTATTATCATTTATAGTCCATCACTGAAGATTAAATCTCCCTATTTATGGCGCTTGTATTGTTCTTATGTCTTTTTAAACATGTCAAAACAAAAATTAGTGAAAAAAGAAAACTAAGGAAACAATGGCAGCAAACTCGTTCACCACACGACAAAGCCACACTAAATAAATGTATAAAAGAGCTGAAAAAGTTGCTATACGAAGAAAAGAACGAAGCTATCCAAAGATACCTGCAAGGGTTAACGGCAACGGAGGCAACAGAATATTCGATATGGAAGGCGACAAAAAAACTCAAGCAACCACAGGTGCATATCCCACCAATTAGACTGGACGATGGTAGTTGGGCCAGATCAAATAAAGAAAAGGCAGAAGCCTTTTCTGAACACCTAAAAAAAGTATTTCAGCCGTTCCCAAGGGAGATCTCGCAAGCAGAAGAGCAGTAGATACAACAATATCTGGAAACACCAGACTAACTAGAACTACCAATCAAAAAGTTTAAGGTAAACGACGTACGAAATAACATATATCATGACCTAAATGCAAAAAAAGCTCCAGGATGGGAGGCCGGACACTAAAGGAACTCCCAGAGAAATCAATCAGGCTTATAACTATGTTGTTTAATGCGGGCCTAAGGCTGGAGCACTATCCATTACATTGGAAGGTAGCCGTAATAATCTTAATTCAAAAACCTGGGAAAAATCCTGAACAAGTGAAGTCATACCTCCCTATAAGCCTGCTACCCATCATATACAGATATTTGAAAAACTACTATTAAAAAGAATTAAGCCAGTGCTTTTAGAACAGCTAATTCCTGAACACCAATTTGGGTTCAGGAAAGCCATGCAACGACGGAACAAATTCATAGAGTACAGCCGTTTTTCTCGATGTGACCCAGGTCTTTGACAAGGTCTGGCACACTGGCCTGCTATTCAAGCTTAAACAAAACTTACCTCACAACATAGTTCGCATCCTAAAATCCTATATAAGCGAAAGGCAGTTTGTTGTTGAACATCAGGATGAGTACACAGATATACAGGCAATCACCTCAGGCGTTCCACAACGAAGCGTGCTGGGACCCTTACTATATGTGTTATTTACTGCTGACCTTCCTACATCAAGAGACACAATGACTGCAACCTCTGCAGATGATACTACAATTGTGGCATCCCACAGCAACCCAGGAGTGGCGTCTAGAATACTACAGAATCACCTCAATAAAGTCCGACACTGGGTTCAAAGATGGCGGATACAGGTTAATGAACAAAACTCTATCCAGGTAACAAATACTCTGAGAAGAGAAACATGCCCACCAATTACGCTAAACAACAGGCTGTTACCATAAGAAAATAGTGCCAAGTATCTCGGAATTCATCTCGACCGCAGGTTAATTTGGAACACCCACATTTGGAATAAGAGGAAACAACTCGGTTATAAATACAGTAAACTGTATTGGTTAATAGGAAGATCATCACAACTCACTCTGAAAAACAAAATGTTGATATATAAAGCAGTGCTAAAGCCAGTGTGGTTATATGGTTATATGTGCAGCTATAGTACAGTAAAATTAGCTCCAAACCAGGGAATCCAAAAAAACTAAGGTCTGACTGTCACAAGTTGTTCATTACTCTTTGCTCTAAATGTGGTAAAAAGTCTCCGCCGCCAAAGCGTCGGGTTTGGGAGGGGGGTGGGGAGGAGGTGTCAAAACAGTATGTTTTCTAAGTTTTTTCAAATATCTCGAAAACCCTTCAGTTTAGAGCTTATTGTACCCTATAAACTTTTAAAGTACGTTAAATTTTCAACAAAATTTGCCATATACATTTTTTTGCTGCGCCCAATAGTTTCGGAGATATGGAGGGGGTAAAAATAAGGTGTTTCCGTCGGAAATAGAAACGTTGCTTAACTTATCAAATTATTGGAAATTCGTATTTTTTTAATTTTTTTTTGTTTTGTGTACTATTACACAGAGGGGAGATGGATTCAATAAAAAAAATAAGGATTGTGGTAATATAAGAAAGAAATTTAATGTATGAAATAGTATCTTAAAGTAGGTATGCGACACAAAAAAATATTCATAGACAGGCAGAGAAATGAAAAATAAAAACTATAACCAATACATTATGCACAAATATAATTGT
>JABXWE010006035.1:0-59946 GCA_014611495.1 Limonius californicus | reverse complement strand
GGATTGCCCATTTTGGTTCTAACGAATTTTGGCCACCACGCACTTCACCATCTTTTTCCTACGATAGATCATGGAATTTTGGAATACTTGTATCCTGTTTTACAGAAAACTTGCAAGGAATTTGGTGTTGAATTGAAAACAGCTTCACACGTGGAAATGATCTGGGGTCAGTTTATGTCACTGGCAAATACTCAACCTAAATTAAAACCACCAAAATCATTGAACGGTTTGAAATCAAATTGAAGAATGAATGTTCCTGAATAAAGCCTAAAGTAAGAAAGGTTGTTTTCAATTTTTGTATTGATATTATAATCCAGACACTATGATAACTCCTACAATTAAAACCTCCAAAACAATTTGACATTTAACCAACAAGGAATCGATAGGTAATGCAGATTTAAAATTTAGTTTAATAACTACATATCTGTAGAATCTTTAAAAAAACAAGAATGTTCAGACCTGCTACCTTTTTGTAAACATAGTGTATAAATATATTGCCGGTGATTCTTATTAGAAATCCGCTAATAATATTATCTAAAAATGCTCTACCTACATATGACATTTAAGAGCTTATTCGACTAAAGCTTCGCAGTGGAACTTACCAGGTTCTCCACAACCTTGGTTAGGTTAGGGAAAATGGTGAAATCGTAAAATAAGCACCAATACTAAAAACAGCGAGCTTGTAATTAAAGAAATTAATAGAATACTTATCGGGTTGGACAACAAAACAAATCTGTAAAGGTGTTTCTTTCTTGCTTTATAATAAAAAAGTACCATTGGAAAATAAACGAATACACTCCTATAAATCTAAATTTCTTCCACTTCTACGTTTTTATTTCACAAATAAAGATTTTTTCGAAATGCTAGTAATCTTAATTGTCGCCAATTCTCCAAGCCCATTTTTCAGCATATTCAAAATAAACGAAATTTTATATTTATATTTGGAGAATATTAGCAGGCTGTTGTGAATGGAGTATAGAGGTAAGGTAGACAACCCAACGTACACTTCTCCTAACGGAAAGTTTCTTAAAATTTTAGGAATAAACGCAAACAAGTAAAAGGGCTCATACAGCCATACACTTTTCTTCGCCACTGTTGTAGCTGGTGTTGTTATGTAGTAGTGATGGCATAGGTTGTGTTTTCTTGATAATACGTTTAGTAGCTTGCCACATGGAGTTGTCCTTCGGTTGAAGCTCCTGGATGTATTGCTTGTAGCAGTTGAAGCGAAAATTGTCTAGTTCCCATTTTAAGATCGTTGTGCTGAAAGTCCCGTGTCCTTTGCCATTCCCGGCGTGCTTGATGTTTTTCTTTTATTAAGTGAGCAATATACATTGGAATTTTAATGTGGTTCGTAACTTGTCTTGTGTTTGCATTTACCGTGGTTTTTTTTACAGATGTGTTGCTTTGTTCTATCAATTCGTGTGTTGCTGAAGAATTGGTGAATTTTCCAGTTGGTGATTTGTTGTCGGTGAACTTTCCGTTGGTGAATTGCAGTCGGTGAACTTTCCTAAAACCGAATTTGCAGTGGTCGCCAGCATATTTTTCACTGTCTTTTTTTTCCTGATTTCTTTATTTTGTATGCGGTCCCTGAGGCTTATCCGCAGCACAATTCCTTCAATGGTTGTTTATGTCATTCTAAGTTTCTTGGCGGATTTCCCACTAAGGAAGGTTGTCTCCATACCGTATGTCATCACAGGCATTAAAAAGCTTTCTCTATAGACTAATGGGAATGCTAAGGTATACAGTGTATTTTCGAATTTTCCTGGCTGCCCAGGTCATGGGGACTCGCCTGTCTATTGCGGTGGGTTGATTTTCCTTCCCTAGTTTTATCAAGTGTCCTAAATAGACGTATTCTATCACATTTTTAATAACGTTTCCGTCTACTAGAACATTTACTTCTTCAGAAGACAGGATTTTTGATTTCCCAAGTTCATTAAGTCTTATATCTGTCGATGTAGTTTCAAGTTCTACTAACTTCGATGAACTGAGTAGTGCTTATGATTTTTTACTGAATTATAATTGCTATCTCAATTTTCTTATAACATTCATTAAGAGAAAATATTCTTTCCAAACAGCGAAACGTGACACGATTGTGTGATACGACATAATTTAAGAATAATTATACATTCGGAAACGTCATCCTGTATACAAAAAATTGTTACGCACGAGTTTTAGATGATGCATATTTTTGTAAATATAATGGCAGGTGCTCATACTAATTCATTGTCATGTATATACAGGTTGTTTTTTCAATGCAGTTCGAGTTCAATTGCTTAATAAAGTAAAGTGCGTATAGGTAACGTTTTGCGGGGATATCCGAATGGTCGGGATCGCATCCGGCTGCCACTTTAACCCTGTTTAGGGTGATTAGTGCCGTGTGCCCTAACCCAGGAGGACTGACGGTTTTAGGTACTCTCCGAGGCACCACGAAAGTGGATCGCTGCTTAACTTTAAGTAGTGTTTGACCAGCACTCGCACTTGTCTACCACGCTGCTCCATAATTGTTGAGTTAGTACGAATCATAAAAAAATATGTTTTAGTAAAAGAAATTTTTATTAGGCAATCATTGTGTGGGATAATAAAACAAAATGGCGGATTTGGGATTTACGCAAAAATGACGGTAATTTGTTTTTAATGGAACGTTCTACATATAGGGTGATTACTTTATCTTGTAACAGGTATGTACCTAAGCTACGCACATTACAGTTGGTTATATTCCGTAGGTATCTTAGTAAATTTTATAATGTTTAAATAAATAAAAATCAATGTAGTTACGTTGGATATAATAAGAAACTACACCGAAACTATTTACTAATACATAAGATGCAGTTTTGCAATAGGTACATTTACAATATGTATTTCTTATAGTTTAAACAAAACAAACACAGAGAAATCCAAGATAACATAAAAATAGGTTGACATAACAATAAAATCAACAAGAAAAATAAATTAAATAAAAGCAGAAAGAAAAACACTAATGAATGACGCAATAAATGTTCAAACTGCTGTCCACCTTGCCGTTCACATAAGTCAACTCGCCGCAGAAGAGAATTTCTAACATGAGATAGCATGTTTAGGGCGGTTAACCCAAATGTTTCAATAATTCTTTAACGTAAATCTTCATGAGTCTCTACGGGAGTTTTGTAGGCTTTGATTAGTACTTTATCCCACAAAAAGAAATCTAACGGAGTCAAGTCCGGCCTACGTGGAGGCCAAGGATAAACTGTCAATTAATCTGTTATGGAAAGTTTCATCTTGGTAGATTTTCTAGAATTCTATCGAAGTGGGCAGGCCATTTTTAAACCACATATGCAGTTTAACATAAAGAGGAATCTCTTCTAAAAGTTGAAGCAAATCGTTTTCAAAAAAATGTAAATACGTTTCTCCATTTAAACTGCCCTCAAGGAAGTGGGGACCAACGATAAAGTTGTCAATGATACTGTAACACACATTTACAGTAAACATTTTTTGACAGTTTTGCTCCAATGTGGAATATCTAGTGGATAACGGCAATTGTGCCTACTTACACACCAGTTGATATTAAACGTCGCTTCGTCAGAAAATAAAATATTTCTTGAAAACATCTGCAGAAATTCACTCGACGTGGGTAATCATCTTCAGTAAGTTGTTGCACTAATATCACTTGGTAACGATGAAACCGGTTTGTTTTTAAAATGTTAAATACTGAATAAACTTCAAAAAACCCATATCACCACGATATTTAGAACACATAAATACGTATTTTTTTAACTAAGCTGCCATCTGCAGCCGGAATCTCCATTTGTTGCTTCATCTTCTTCTTTCTTCATAATAGGATTCCTCCTATTCTTTCCTACTGTTCCATTGACTCCCTCCATCTCCTTGCTGGTCTTCCAGGGGACCGTTTCCCTATGAATGATTTATTTCTTGCTACCCTAACTACTTAATCGATCTTCATTCATCCTTTGAATCCATTCGCTGCAAATCTTCTTATTCCGTTCTATCCCTTAACCACAGGTCTTGATAAAATATGCTAACAAATCAGTTCCAAAATGGTATTTCGGAACTTGTTGCGAAACCCCAAGAACAACTTTGCAAAGTCGGGGATTTACGAAATTAACTGTTCTCACTGTAATGAAAAATATATTGGGCAAACTAAACGTAATATTCTGATTAGATGTAAACGTAATGTGGCTCATTTTAAACATCATAGATCTGATAAATCAAATGTTGCCTAACATATTTACGAGACAGGCCGCGGTATAAAACTAGAAAATCTAAAAGGAAGTGTCTTCAACAAAATAATTAAATTGCTATAAGAGCATTCCTATTTTCAGCAATAGGGGGAGGGATCTTTTAAATCCAGATAATGGGTCAATTCCAAACTCAGATTTAATTCATTTGTTGAAATAATTCCTTAACCGGTTAGGCGTCAGGAATCGTAACGGGGATTTTAGTATTTAAGCATTTGTTTGTTAGATTATTAGAATTGGATTTCAATAGTTGACTTGATGAATACCTTATCTCTAGAAGTATTCCTCAGCCAAGGTACTTTAGTTGCAAAATACGTGTTTAGGTGTTCTAAATATCGTGGTGATAAAGGGTTTTCCAAAGTTTACTTGTTTAAACTTCCAATCAGTTTCATTAAATACTGAACTTTGGCTAAAGTCTGCAATTCTTGCAAGTGCTCATTGGCTTATATACGGACTATGAGTGACTTATTCGAGGATAGAAGTCTCACCTTTCAGTTGAAAATATGTCTATATTGCCGCAAATTTCTTTCCAAGGCATTATGTGATGGAAGGGGTCTACCCGGGTATCTTTATGCACATCGTCAAACTGGTAAACCCGCCACCCCTCTGCATTTTCCCAAAATCAACATTATATCCGTTTTCTCGTTACTAGAATACATTGAAACTGATTGTTAGTACCACAAGAATCTATACAAACCAACAACGTTATGCAAAGGTTTGTTACGTTTTGACAAAACAGTAGTTAACATTTGCCTGTCCATAGCACTCTAAATGTAAAAAAATATTTTTATATTTAAAAAGAAAAGCTAAGTATTTATGCATTTCATGCACATGGGAGAGGTATAGCCTACCTACTTGTTACAAGACAAAATGATCACACTATAATTCAATTGCATGATATTATCTGCACTCTATCGTTAATAATAAGTGAGGTATTTGCATTTGGAATAACTTAGGTAACTATTGGTGATGCTTTTTCAAATCCAACGTCGAATGTTCTTAAGAATTTTACGCTCACAGCTGCATGAAAAGCAAATATACAATCGAATTAGCAAAATAAGGTGATGCCTTCGGAAAACCGAAACAATGTCCGCTACACTTAAAACGGAAGTCGATCCTTTTGTTTTGTTGGTCCAAAATACTGAATGCCTAAAATATGTTAATAATAACGAAGCAAATGAACTCGCTATGAATTTAAATTGGAATGGATATGAAAATCATAATTCTTGATAGCGAAAGGACACAAATACTTATATGTAAGAGTGTAGTTGCTCAAATCATACATTATCATGTTAATTACGTACAATTCAAGTTGAAGAGCTTCAAAGGTCGTTTACGGTAAACTTGATAGCATACATATTCGAACTCTTTCTGTTAACCACATTTCAAAATACATATTTCTCTGTCTGCTTTGGTGTTTATTACAATTGTTTTTGTCTTACTTTCATGTCGTGTTGGTTTAACAAACTGTACATTTCTCATTATTTAAAACCGGTAAGTTTTAAGTTGATTGTTTAGTATCATTAGCAAATTTACAAATGAATGCAAAGTTAGTGGTCTTACCCATATCAGGGCAACTCCATCTAATAAAAGTTAATTAACATTAAAATTATTATACAAAAATAATACGTTGGAGAAAGTCATTATCACTTAACAACTACTGGTTTTGTGTTTATTAATTTATTGCTTGCGTATTGCAGGTTTCTAGATCAGTAAAGGTAGCAGAAATAACACACAAACCAGGTGCTGTTATAGTAATTGGAAGCAATTTTCTACCGCATGAAGTGCTAAACAGTTCATAAAGAAGGTATCCGTTTTGATATTGTGTTTGTCTTGCTACGAAATTATATTCAAAAGTGACTCTGACCTAGGAGTAGAATGATCAACACCTTTTTTCAAGGTAAACCTGACGAAAAAGTTGATTTTAGTATAAATTTCCAGTACGTAATGCTTTAAACAAGTCTTTAAATTGCCGAATTCTCTGTAAAGTGTTAATTTGGAATTACAGTTACAACTAGTGCAGTGTGTAGAATCCAGCAGAAACCAAACTGTGTTAAAATAAAATGATATTTTAACAAACTATTGCCCCTACAGTAGAGTAGGTAAGCACTCTTTAAATCTATTTTTTATGTTTACTACGTATAATTATGATGTTAGCAAAAATGTTATACAAAATTAGGATACCACTGTAATTAATTATAAAATATACTGACCTCAAGTGCTATTGTTCAATCAAGTTTTGTAATGTTAGTTTTGTTCTTGGTTAAATGTCAAGAATCGAGTGGACTTGTTTAATTAATTTATGATTAATATATTAAATATTTTAATAGATGTTATAGAAGCAAAGAAGGCTTTAATTGGGTTTTTTTGAAGAAAAATTTACTTATAATTCCCATTTCAATTAGCATTTATTTCTCATTAAGTTACTGGTTAGAAACTTATTTTTTTCGGTACCACCCAGTTGTAAAATAACTTAAATTCTAAAAGAACTATTAGTCGCTTGCCATATATTTCAGACGTAAGCGTTTACGATTTTCCCTAATAGAATAAAAATAGTAGAAGCATCAGCTACAGATTTCTACATTTAATCATTTCCCATAGTATACATGATGATTCTAAATACGTGCGTGCGTGCTGTTTCGTCTATCCGCAACAGGAAAGATGGGAAATGGCCTTCGGCTAAAATCAGAGGAGTAGGGGTGGGACATCGTGCCTAGTTGAGTACAGAGTAGGTCAAAATTAGCGGGCGCCACCTTCCAAGTCACAGCTGACTGCAGGTTCTCGTGGAAGGCCGAGAAGCCTGCAGCTTACGGGAATCGGACTAACCTTTTACCTAACCTAACCTTTATTGTGCCTCCTTCTGCATATAAAGCTTGCAAAGTTCATGCACACAATACAATAAAAATACACAGAAATAAAAAATATGGTGAATTTTAAGACAAATATAATTCTATTGTTTGAAATTGGCGACACATAATACAAAAACAAATATGTATTACATTCGAAATGGTAATAATTATGGTTTAATGCAAGGGTAGTTGGAACGTCCGAACAAGAAAGGCTCGCCGCCCTGGCTTACGGCATTTATTTTACTAACCACACAGATCTGCGCAGCCAGTGACGTTCGAGTTTACAAAAATTAAATAAACTTTAACCTAAACGAAGAATGGAATGCTGGGTAACTGCAGGTTGCCTCACTTTTAATATGACAAGGGAATTAAACTGTTCTATTTCTTACTTATTAACGAAACATTGATAAATAGGGAAATCAATCACTGCGTAGTACATTGGCAAGTTTTACCTTAATTTTCTCTTCGGTACGGAGTAGAGAGACAGGCACAATTGGGGTGTTCCTAGGTGGTCCGGGAAGCAGGCTAAATTCGCAGGCACACCCCTGAAGACTGGATCACGATGAGGACAACGTTACGGCCAGGACTTTATTTGACAAAATAACGAAAGACGGGAACTGCAGGAGCCACAATCTCCACTCGCCGCTGTACGGGATTATCACTTGCAATCGCCCAAAGGAGACTGTCACGGGGTTGAAGGCTGTTAATCCGACACAAGTCGAGAGAACAATTTCACTGAATTGCCTTTACAAAAAGCTGACACTCTGCTAATATTTTTAATCCGACACAAGTCGAAGATTCTTTTGCCTAAGGCAAAAAACGATATGATATATTCATTTAGCAGAGAAGCTGCCAACAACTCCGTTTCGAAAAACCACATTCGTTCACTCCCAGGAGCTAGTGCTCACTTTTGCCTTGTCTTATTTTGTCATCGGCCCTGAGATGGTAACGAGCAACAGAGTCGAGCAAAGGTGTTAAATCGACTGACTATAAAACGCAAAGCGAATCTCCAAACAGCTGGAATATTTCATCATATTGCGAAATATGTCGCAAGAATTCTAGAACAAAATCTCCCACGTGGACTTCCGGGAAGTATAAAATTTCCAGGGCCATTCTGCAGACAAAAGGGTTCTAACTGTTTTAGGCCGTCGCTAAACGGACTAAACATGCTTGAGAAGCGTTCGATTAAGTTGCGAAAGTGGCCTCCCATAATTAATCTTTCGAAATAATAAAAAACAGTGATCGATTTAAGGGCGGCAATTAAAATAGGACTTTTGTTCATAAGAAGCGGCAAAATCAAACGAACATAACAAGTAATGGTTTTTAAAATTTGGCACCGTTACGGAGATATGGTGCTTCAAAGCTTTTTTTCGCCTATTCACTAAAATGTACATAACTTCTTTATTTCTTGTCCGATTATTATAAACATTATTGTTTTACGGTCCAAGTTTAATTTTCAGTTACGTACAATTGTTAAAAGTGGATATAACCTGAACCAGAAATGAACAATTTCTATGGAAAATTTTCAAATATACCAACTTATACATACAATAACCACATACTATTTATATTTATATTAATGTAATCCAATTTAAGATGTCCATATATATATTGGGTTTCCATAAAAGAATGCCGGTATTTCAAACTAGATTGTCATTTATTTTAACACAATACAATTCAGGTTGTAGTGGTTTTTTATTCGAATATTTTGTTTACATAAACGTGCGTTTATTTTTATTTACAATAGCTGTCTGACAGTTCTTAAAAATAGTAACAATTCAACCGAAAGCGCAATGCGTTTTATGGCATGATAAATTTTAATCCATAATTAAAATACGAGGAGAGTTTCGTCCTTTTAACATGCTAATCCACCTGACGATAAACGAATTAAGCGCTGATATAATCAATTTAAAGAAATCGACAGCGTGGAGAAACGTAAATGGACCGGACATTGTTAGAAAGAGGAGGACCGATTCCTTGGCCTCCTTATTCTCCATACTTGAGTCCTTATGTGGGAATATTAAAAGACAGTGAGCCTTGGTCACTAGAAAATTTTCGTAATAAAATCGAAACTACCATAGACTCCATTACTCCCGAAAGGTTTTTGGACCTTAAGCTATCAATCATTATTTTTTTTATTATTGTATTGTTACCATTTCAATAAAATAAATATGTTTAAAGTACCAGCTTTGTTTTTATGGAAACCCGGTAGTTGTTGAAGCACAATAACTTTCAAATGTTACAAAGGGTTTACCCTTCCACCTTCTCTTTGGACTGAGCATTGCTGTTGCGCCTTTTAGAATTTTTTTACCAAATAAGAAGAAAAAATTGAAGATTGTAGATCACAACTCATTAGTACAAATCAGCACAGAATATAGAAGAAAAGATACTGGCTTATGTTAAAATATTCAAAATAAATTAAAAATTAATATAACAATATTTTCTGTTGGTATATTCGAAAGTAAGACTGGGGTGGCTCAGTGGGAGCATAGCCAGGCTTCGGATGTAATAGTACAAACGCTTCCTGGTTCGAATCACTCTATGGGTCGGAAACTTTTCTAATTCCCTGGGTCATCGGTACTGGGTCCCAGTCTCCATATGACATTGGAGATCAAATTAATGGCACTCCTCGTATTACGGTCGCATTAGCGGAGTAACAACCGCATAAACAAAATCATCCACACATGCCAGGCAAGTCAAGCACGGATTTTCACCAACACGGTAACCCGCAGAGTCAGGCCCTGTTTTGCATAGCACAAACTAGCTTAGCTTTGCCTGACACCGCCTCGACACTGCGCATGCGGTACAAACGAGGATCACGATTACGATATCATACGATATTCAAGTAGTTAATATGATATCGATTTTAATATTTCTATCGAAGACAGCATAGAGTTAATAAAGCCGAAAATATAGTTCCATGATTAGTGGGTTAAATAGTCTGTTGCTGCACGTGCTAAGATCACAGTTTTTTTATTTTTATTTATTCACATGCTTGTCTGTTTCCTATTGGTAAATCTTATGTCTCATTTTATAGAAAATTATGGCGACTCCAAGTGGCTTCACCAAGTTCATATCTTTGATAATACCCTACAAGAGTACTACACAGTCCAGTTTGGGTTTTAAATATCCATCACTGCGAGATAATCCTCTGCATTCAGGAGAACTATGGCTGCAGGGAAAAACAATGGACGATGGAGCTGAAGGTCTTTGGAGAATTCACGATGGACTTTACGACTTAACTGAATTTGTTAAACAACATCCTGGAGGATCTTCATGGTTAGAATTAACGCAGGTAATTTTCCGAATAATATTAAGCATGGCAAAAAGTTGTTCTTCATGGTCTTCTGCTATTCGTAAGTATGTTTCTCTAGAACGCCCTTTCTCTTTACTATATTATAAGTTTGAGTTTGTTTAAGTATGTTCAATTTGTTTTAGGGTACTGACATAACCGAAGCGTTTGAAGCCCATCATATTAGCACAAAGCCAGCGAACATGCTCCCAAAGTTCTTCATTCGTCAAGCTACAACACGAAGAAATTCTCCTTTCACGTTCAAGGAGGATGGATTTTATAGAACCCTGAAGCAAAATATACGAGAAGTTTTAAAAGACGTCCCTAGCTGGCCTATTACAAAATCAAAGATAATGACAGACTCTTTATTGTTTAGTTATCTATTGTTCGCTTTCTTAGCCGCGTATGTATGGAGCTTCATGTTAGGAGCAATTGCAGGATTCTTTTTGCACTTAACATCTATTGCTGCGCATAACTTCTTCCATCAGCGAGACAATTTTAGAATGTATTATTTTGATTTTACATTAATGAGATCAAGGTAGTTGATTGCTGTTTGTAAATATAAAATTAGATTGTTTATGCATATTTTTAGGTCTTGGAGAATAAGCCATGCGATGAGTCACCACATGTACACCAACACCATTCAGGATTTAGAAATATCAAACTTAGAGCCATTCTTCCAATACTTGCCTCAGAAGAAGCACATTTTCTTTAGATATCTTTCGTGGTTGTATTCCCCAATAGTTTATGGTACTATATTCTTTGGAGTTTGGCTGAGAGAGTAAGTACAAGGTCACCATGAAATGTGCCTTGATAAAAAACAGCACATTTTCATTTAAACAACAATATTAACGAAACTGACTCTACGGGGTTAAATTTCTAACATGCTCACTTTATGAAGATCTTAATGATTTCTTCTTTGTTCTTTCATTTACAGATTAATTTACTGTTTAAAGTAAGTTTCTTCAATATCTCTCTATTTTTTATGTCTTTCCTTTTGTTGTTATTTTAATATTAACTCACAATCCGGTTGATCTATTCGTGTTTAACCAAAGCAGTTCAAAATATTTTACATTAAAGTGGTTTTACTAATTATAATTCTTCTTCAGGACGATTCAGTCTTTCTGGAGCTGTAAAGGCATTTCGCCAATCCAACTCTTTCCATTTACCGTACCATTGTCGATGTTTCTAATCACAGGTACTTCCCCAGTTTGGATATTACTGATGTTTATTTGGATTATAATTGTGAGTAGCGTTTGCTTCGGAATTGTTGGTGTTAACGCCGCTCATCACCACCCTGATATATTTCACGATGGCGACGCTTCTCGGTATAACAGTTCGTGATTGGAAAACTATGAAAGTTTACACATTTTTAATTGTAGGTCCAAAGAAGAAATGGATTGGGGAATCTATCAGATGGATGCAGTAATGGATAGGAATGAAATAACTGGGTCCCACTTTTTGGTTTTGACGAACTTTGGAGATCACGCCCTTCATCATCTTTTTCCTACACTTGATCATGGTATTTTAGAGTTCTTATATCCAGTTTTTAAACAGACTTGTGATCAGTTTGGCATTGAGATTAGGATGACATCGCAGTTTGATCTTATATATGGTCAATTTAGGCAGTTGTCCAGGACTGAACCCAGTTTGGTACCTCCCAAACCTCTTAAAACTGAAATAACTGAATTAGTCAATGAACCAAAGGATTTAGAGAGTAAAAGTTAGTTTTATGAAACACGTAGGTAACATTGTATTTAAGATAAGGGTTGTTAATAAAATGTGTGTTTTGTGTAACAGTCTAAATAAATTATTTTACAGTAAATGATTAACAATAAACGTAAATAAATATAGAAAATACAGAATGATATCGAAAAGCAAACATGAAAACACGAACGTAAGTCTTTGTTACACGTCTTAACCGTCTTAATGATTGCTTTATCCTTGCTCATTCGATATAGCACTACTTGGTCAGTGATTTTATCTCCTCATGATGTTTTCAACATCCTCCTATACCACCAAATTTCAAACACTTCGTTGGTTTCACGATTTTCTGTTTCCTTGTCCAAGATTCCATTTCGTATAATAAGGTGGAGAATACTTACTATCCCAGCATTCTAATTTTAAAACTCTAGTTCATATGACGATTACTGAGAAATTTCTTCATTTTTATTACAGTACTACGAGCAACTTCAATGCGGTACTTTATTTCCTTTGTCTGTTCTGTTTTTCCATTTAACCATGCAAGTTACAAACTTTCAATGCCTAGGTGTAAATATACTTAGCGATCGAAATTTGACTGGAGAAGTGACCAAACAGGCCCTGAAAGCAAATCTAACAAACGGCAAAACGACTGAATGGTAGGAAGAAATATTTGTAAACAGAAAGTCAAGTAAAACTATGCAAATAAAACAAACAAAAAATCCAAGCAGAAGATCAGGACAGTAAAAATGAGGATTTTACGATGTATTACATTTAAAGATAGACAACAAGCGAATCGATAAGGGAATGAAGCGGCATACACGATGTAGTTAAATGGATGAGAACCCGAAGAAATAATTGGAGCAATTATGTTAACAGAATGGACGAGCGAAAGGTAGCTCGAATCTGTTATAACGGACTCCCTAGGCTAGAAGATGAAGAAGACTAGGAAAACCTCCCAAGAGATGACTACAGAACTGGATATCAATATCCGCGGAAGAACCGCCAAGGCATTGGCAAACCGGAAATTTCTAACCAATACGTAGAGGAAGAAGAACCATCTAACCATGTACCAAGATATTTAAAGAAAAATACACGTTCTAGGGGAATATTATCGATATTTAAATATACGCATCATCATTTATATTTTGATGTTTGTTAATAATCATGAATTTCGTTTTCCTTAAATTCATTTCAAGGCCATACCATTCGACCAGATATTGCAGGTCACTTAGACTATCTGTTATGATCACCGTATCGTCGGCATAACGCAGATTGTTAATGATTTCCCCATTTATGACAATGCCAGCCGATTCTGCCGCAGGCACTCATGTGAAAATATCTTCGCTGTCAACATTAAATAGAAGGGGGAACAATACGCAGCGCCTAACACCCCGACAAATCTTAACCTTCTAGCTTAGATGTTCATTAACTCTGACTCGTGTTGTTTGATACTAGTACAGATTTAATATTATTCTCATATTGTTGCTGTCGATGCTTTTTCTCCAATATCTTCGAGTTAGACTCTGTATAACGATTTCCTACAGTCGATGAAACAAGTATGTAGTGGTTCATGTCCAAACCCATCTGCATGATCTCATTCATACCGAAAAGCGTCTTCCTGGTTCCCATTCCATTGCTAAAACCCATCTGAGTATCGCTGACATTCTCTTCCAGTTGTTTAAATTTTCGATTGTGTTTTATCTTCAGAAAGATCTTTAAGGTCTGATTCATAAGAGCAACAGTCCTGTTCTCTGAACATTCTGTGTAATTGATTTTCTTTGACAAAGTCACAAACGTTGAAGCAAACCAATTTAAAATGTATATAGATTAAATTTAAGCTTCTTTAAAATCCTGTGATTTTCAGTGTTCGAAATATAGTAGTTTGTGGATCTTGCTAGGGGTTGTAAATGATTAGGAGCTACCTTACTCAGAATTCTAAATTTAACATAAGATCTGCAGTAAGATGGTAAGATTTCTTATAATTCGCAATACCGTCCGTTGTATTTTTATTACTTTCTTCCAAGATTTGATCCCATAGGAAGATTAACCACACGGTATTTTTACCTTGACAATATGACATTCACAAAATCGTTGATGTTCACTATTCTCATAATGGGATAGGTGTAAATAAATAATAAAACTTCAATGTCGAATCCCACACAAAATATGACATTCACTATGTAGCACACTGTAAATACAAATAACTTACAAATTCATATCTTATTTTTAAAAATTTGAAATTAAAAAGCAGCTTAAATATGTTGTGGAAGATTCAACGTGCTTGAATGTTTTAGCTTCTTCACAGATTGGGCCACTAGAAATTCTGCTATAGAATTGTAAAGCATTCTGATTCTACGTTGTTGTAGTTTTTGATGGTTTCCTCAACTGTATCGAATCGAAGATCCGTAAGAAATACATGATGTGGTACGAACCATGGTGCATTAGACATTATTATCCAAACCTCTGATTGGGCGCTGTCGTTTGGCTAGGTTGGAGTCGCTGGCTGCACGTTGTTTCCAAGAGAAACCTCTGAGTTTGGCCCGATTAACCAGTAATATTTTATAAATACACTGTGTTACGTGTGTATGTTGCTTTAAAGTGTACACTTGATACACACCTATATAAGGTGATACATATTACAAATGCAGTAATTATGGTCTACGAAGGTAAGCTATGGGTTGTAGATGTCAGTACGCGTCTTTTCCCTGTTTGATTCCTACTGTCTTATGTAATGGCCACGGAATTGTCTAATAATACAGTGAGAATGGATTCTGTTTTCCGTCTGCGTTCTAAAGGGTTCCAAAGTACAAGTTTAGAACAGCGCGAATTGTTTAGATTTTATCAAGACCGTGGAGTATTGGGTGCTCTGTTCTTAATCTTGTTGGGATGCAGCTACAATTAATAATAAACATTTGAAAAACATTACGAATCGATTCTATCTACCGTTAGTTGTATAATACCTTATTAAATATTAGAGCGTAGGTATTTTAGAAATAAGGCACTTTATTATAAATTAATAGCATTTATTTTAATTTGTAACACCGTTGTGACAACGCTCAGGTTTTATAAACGTATCTGTATAAAGGTTGAATACTCAATGCCACAAAGTAGGCTTACTCTACGCCGAAACAACGCATTCGTTTATTTACAATCCCTAGAAGACATATTTCAACTTTTAGGTCTGCCAGCGAGCTATAAATTCTAAACTAAATAGTACACATTCTTAAGTTATGTGCTCGGCGCTGATGTAGGCCATACAAAACAGAAAATCCTACAGTTCGACCATTATGACAAGGGTTCGTCCTCGAACCCCGAAGGTACCGGGTGGTGCAATGAGGGATATACCCACAGGTACCAGAAAAGCACTTCTGGGCATTCGGCAGGGAGAGCTACCAGAAGAAAGCAACACACAGTATAACGAACAGGGAAATCACAGGAAAAAAAACAAGCATTAGGTTTGTCAAAACACAGATCCTGTTAATCAGGTTAGAACTTCGTTAGGGAAAAGCTCTTAATGGTCCGCAGAAATATCGCCAAAATGGCAATGATAAGAGAAAACTCATCTCTGTCGGTTTATACCGTCGTTACGAAAAGCACATAACGGAACTTACAAACTGGGAATCGGCAAGAGAAAAACATCTCTTCCGGCATCGCTATGTTAAGATGGTAAGGTTCATAACGAAACACTTAAACTGGGTAACAGCAAGAAGAAAGCATCTCTCTCAACATCGTTATGGAAAAGCTCATAACGAAATATCCAAACTGCGCATCAGCAAGAGGAAAACATCTCTCCCGCCATCATTGCGGAAAATCTCATAACGGAACACACAAGCGAG
The DNA here is from genome assembly GCA_014611495.1 of Limonius californicus. NCBI lineage: Eukaryota > Metazoa > Arthropoda > Insecta > Coleoptera > Elateridae > Limonius > Limonius californicus. Next base: position 44,033 of record JABXWE010006035.1, on the reverse strand, counting down.
GCATCAGCAAGAGGAAAGCATGCCTCCCGGAATCGTTATGGAAATGCTTATAACGGAACAGACAAATTGACCATCCGCATAAGGAAAGCATCTCTTCCGACATCTTAATGTAAAGCTCATAACGAAACACGCAAACTGGGTATCGGCAAGAGGAAAACTTCTCTCTCGACATCGTTATGGAAGAGCTCATAACGGAACATAGAAACGGGGAATCGGCAACGGGAAAGTAACCCTCCCGGCATAGTTATGTAAAAGCTCATAACGAAATAGCCAAACTGGGTATCGAGGAGAAAGCATCTCTTTCGACATCGTAATGAAAAGGTTCATAATGGACAGACAAAGTGATCATCGGCAAGAGGAAAGCATCTTTCCCGACATCGTTATGAAGAAGCTCATAACGGAACACAACATTCACTAATCTTCCCATGGTACTTGGGAATTTACTTTTAGAGTGCAGTATAAGAACTCCTTACAAATAAATATAAAATAAATGTAACTGCGTTAGCTACAGTTAAGTCTCAGGACGAAGAGACCGCAGGTGTCATTTCTATTTTCCTGTATTTAATCCCACTTCTGACACATTATACGTAGCTTCTGTCGGTTTGAAGGAAAGGCCGTGCAGGCAAGAGTTTCTTGGAATCTTTGGGAAAAAACGAGGGGCGGCAGGGTCAACAACGACAGTTTACAAGAGGCAGTCTTGTTGGTAGCTAGGCGTAAGCTTGCATACCTTTGGCGTAATGACTAATTAAGAGCGTTTACGAATCTACTAACTGATTGCGAAGCGATTATCCTGTAATCTGAGGGAAGGTGCGAATTTAATGTTACCACTTATGTGTTTATATATAATAAGATGGGAGTTAGAATTTAAAGCCTTCTAACAAGGTTTTTAAAAACTATTTAATTGTTTTTACAAAGAATAAATGGAACTTTGGAGTACATAAAATATCGTTCTTACAACTTGAAGATTATTCTAAGACTAAAGCTAATTTATTAAACGGATGAGCAAGTAAGCTCATCTGCTTATCTTATCGCACCGCAGAGGAAGCATCAAGTTTCTTAGATTGAAGCGTAATGTGTTGTGTTATGCATAACTTGGGCTGCAATGGTAATATCAGCTAATATAGGCAGTGGCGTCCCTGACGAGGTTATGGTTTATATCCAATGAAGGGTCATATGTGTTTACTCAAATGATTGCGAATTATACGCTTGTTATTATATATGGCTAATGTCCGGTGAAGTGTCATATGTGGTTACCTAAACGGTTACCTATTATCTGCTTGGCGTTATATGTGGTTTAGAAGCACTGGGTGCTATTATATGCAAGATTAGTGTGTCTAGGTAAGTAGTTTTTGGAAACAGTAGCCTAGTAAATATAAGTAGCTATGTAGATAATGTGTGGCATGCATAATCATTATTCCTCTTGCAATGAATGGGGGAGGTAGTCATCTGGCAGAGGTAGCCTCGTGAAGGCGTTTAGTTTGAATTATTATTATTACTATAAAAGGCAGGAGGGAATCGGCTGACTTTTTCGTGGGGAAACGGTCGCTAATTAAACTCTCTTCTTCGCATGTGGAGTTGAGGGGGAATGTCCCCCTGCGACTTCTTGTGAATAACAGAAGATCTGGCTGGACATAGTCCAGTTGCAGAGTTTCATCTGGAGGGTATATGCATAATTGTAGTAATTACACTCCGATTGCGAATGACTGCGGCCTCAACACTAGCCGGCAGACGAGTTTCCGTATCCTATCGAATCCCAATCCAGGGGCAGGAGGTTGGAGGATCCCCGATGAGTACAGCTGCTCAATATTTATTGACAGATCAGTAAGTATGTGCTTTATTAGCTGTTGCATGTCACCTGCCTGTCGCCGCCAGTGAGTTCTAATCGCAAACTCTGTTTGTCTATCTAGGAACGGCATAAATGAAATGCAGAAGCGATGCAACCGTATTTATATTAAAAATTCAGTTTTTATCCTCCCCCCCCCTAAGGTCGACCCTAACAGTAGGTATTTTAGAAATACGGCGCTTCATTATGAATTAATAGCTTTTATTGTATTTTCTAATAATGGTCAGATTTTATGCACATATCCTTTATAGAGATTGAATACTCAATGCCCCAAAATAGGCCTGCTCCACACCGAAACAACGCATTCGCCTATTTACAATCCCGAGATACATTTTAGCTTTTAAATCCCAGCTACCTATAAATTATAAACTAAATAGGTACACTTTCTTAAATTAGGGGCTCGGCGCTATACAAAACAAAATATCCTACATAATGAGAAACTGTTTAGCTTTAAAAACAAACCAATTAAGACATTTATTTTGTTTCGGTGGTCCACAATACTTGTATTATCTAAATCATGTTTACTCTATATCTAGACCAGAATGATCAACACCTTTTAGCAAGGTAAACCAGAAGAGTCGCATGTTAGTGTAAATTTCCAATTAATTATGCATTAGCGATTCTCTAACTTGTCCAATTCCTCCTAAAAAGTTAATTTTGATTCAGTTCAATGTGTAAAATAAAGCAAACTGTTAAATTTTAATGTTATTTTATACAATCATTCCCGCTAGAGTAGACCGGGTAAGAACTGTATTGCATTCTATTTTTTCGCGTTGTCAATCTAATTAAATTTGTTATAAATATAGACTGACGTCTATAAAATAAATAAATAAAAAGACTGCTATTTTGCAACACGGTTTGTAATTTCAGTGTAGTGTTTGATTAGGTGCAAATAATAAATACGTGGGCTCGTTTTTACCAATTTGTGATGAATATATTTATGTTATTTTAAAAGTTGTTATAAGAGCAAAAAAGTAATTATTTTTCTGTTGAGTTTAATTTGTTATAGAATTAAAATTTACATATAAGCGTCGTTTAAACAGGCATTGATATATCATTAAGTCAGTAGTTAGAAGCTTGTTTTCTTCGAAAGTCTTAACCATCCAGTGTTAAATAATTTAAACATTTTCCAAAATATACAGAGCTAGCAGTTGCTTTCCACATATTTCAGAGGTAAGTGTTTATAGTTTTAACTTACTATACTTTTAAATAATTGACATTAAATCCATGGCTATTTTAATTAGACTAAATTAAACTAAAATAGTATACATAGAATAAAATGTTTGAAAACCGAGTTTATTTAAAGTTTGTTTGATGATGGGCATGTAAAGTTAGATAACCTTTTTAATTTTATTAACACAAACCCTCTAGAAGGGAATTTTGTAAGGGGTTATGTGGAGTTTTCACACCCAAACTTTTTTTGTGTATAACTCAATTTAAATTTAAACCGGATTATTTATTAGAAAACTTTGATATAATCGTATTTTATCTATTTTATCACCATTTTTCAAGAAAACCTAATCCGAGTTTTAATTCGAGATGCACAGGAATTTCTTTTAATAAGTCTAATTGGTCTCAAATAATAAAATATATTTTGGTGGATTGTAAAAGTAATGAATTAAACATTAGAAAACATCATGATGATATTCAAAAAACTTTAATTGTAGATCGAACCAATAACCACAAAATGAAAGAAAAAATCTGCAAAAATTAAAATCAATAAACAATCATAATATATTTTCACTGTTAACGTTTAAACATGCTGTTAGTGTTCTGGTTAAAGATGGTCGCACTCTAAAACTTCTAATATCTCTGGTGTATAATTCAATTACAATGATGACAATTATGCGCTGTTGTAAAATGTTTAAATCATCAACAGGTGATGCATGCACAAGACTTTTAAGCTGGTCCAGTACATAAAATCCAACAAATTTAAGTCTCGTGAACTAGGTGGCCAAGCTCTCTCTATCTCTTTCTCTCTCTCTCTCTCTCTCACCCAATCCATTGTTATGTGATTTTAAAATTTGCCGCTTCGTAGGAATTAATAGAATGTTATTTTAATTAAAGTCTTATTTTGGGTTACTATTTTCGCTATTTTGTTTTGTCTTTCGAAGTTCGAGATATGTTAATGGTTCCTTTGTGTGAAAACTGCAAGCCCTTGTTTTTCTTCCGCGCTAGACCTTGAACGCTTCCTGGGACTCGTGTGTTAAACAGAACTTTCTAGAACTTCTTGCGTAACATTTTGTAATGTGGTGCAATATCTTTTGGGAGAAGTGAGGTCCCGTTGCCTTTTTGGGTCAGTCCATTTTAGACGTGTGTGGGCTCCGGTTGTCCGTAAGCTCCATCAATCGGCAAATCGTAATAACGTAAAGTGCTGCAGGGGCGGCTCGGGTTTTTTTTGAAAGGGGTATCTGTTATGTGTTTTCCGTTTCGCTGTTGTACCAAGGGGTATTTAACAGGCCGTCGGCTACTGCCGGTTTAAAAAGGAATAACTTGATTCAACCCCAGTAAAAGGCAACTCTTTGGTGAGTTGACCAATCGCCTTTCGGCGGATCATCTTCGCAGCCCGATGCCCGTGGTTCTGCAGCCATTTCTCCCAAACCATCGAAGGTTCCTGTCTTCTCTGGCGTTCATCGCTAGCAAGTGGAAATTGCCGTATATTGTGCCGTCTCCTCTTCAAGGTAAAGAATTAGATTTTTTGTGTTTTGTGAAGCAAAACCCTACGTGCAACTTGCAAAATTCAATATTGAATCTTTTAGTATCTGGAAACAGGAAGCGACCTTCCGTTGCGGACTGTATTTGTTCGAAGTGTAAAGTACGAGAGAAATTTTGTGTTATACATTGTATTTTCCTGTAAACTTTACGCCTTTGACCACACAGAGTCATTTTAACATAAATATTGTGTGTGTCAACGGCGGTGAGTTCTGTTCTATGAGCGTTCAAGAATTAAAATTCTGTAATTCGAATTTTTGGTGTTAAACTTGTCATATTTTAACCAATATTCATGTCATTATATGTGTTTTAAAGTTTACTGTGTCTTATCGTGTTTTTTCTACTTGTTGTGTAAGGATTTTGCAAGCTTTAAATATACAGGTGAAGGCACAATTAAAGGTAGGCTCCTTTCCCGTAAGCTGTTGGCTTCTCGGCCGTCCACGAGGACCTACACAATCAGCTGGATTTGGAAGGTGGCGCCCACTTATTTTGACTCGCCCTGTACACAACCAAAGATTTTCTCCTATAAGCGATTTTCACGAACTCCCCCTACTCCTCTGAGCTAAGCTGTAGGCCCTTTTTGTTACGAATCGTCGAAAAAACGCGATTGGCCTGTAACAAATTTGGCGCCGCAACGTGAGTCTTTTTTGCGACCGTAACACCATAAGTAAAAATGAAAGGGCTTTAAACTTGGTGATCTAAATAGCCACGCTCTTAGTCTCCCTCCTCCAATCTACCTTTGCGAAAAACATTATTTAAATGATATCTCATTATCATTAGAAAAAAGACTGGAGCACCATCGTGCATAAATCATGTATTTTAACGGATGTTTAATGGCACGTCTTCCATTGAAAGTGGTAAGTTCTGTTGTAGAAAGTTGCACACATTGAAAATGGTATGGGTGTAGCTGATATTCAGCGCCATACTATCGAATGAGGAACATTTGCTCTTCTGACTAACCTACTTGATACTGTATTTAAATTCGTCGCCTGGATCTAAAATTATTTCTTCCACTTCTAGTGAACTTGGAGTCCTCGTTGCACCGGAATTCCCAGCATTTTTTTGTAATACACCTAGATGAAACTCACCGCCAACACATTAGAAAAGCCCCTTCGAGAAGGTTTATGTTTTTCCAATTCGATACAAATTAAGGTCCCACCTGAAATTCTGTACCAAATTTGGTAATAATAACTTTAGGAGATATTCAAGAAAAAAGGAAAACTATTTTTAAATGCATTTTGAAGGCCTACAACTTTTTAAGAATACATATTCCGTCTTATGTTTACATATACTTTTTGGCCTATATTAATGATTTATATATGCCTCGAGGATCACGATAATAATAATTAATAATATGCCTTTAAAGTTTCGGAACGTTGTTCTAAAACACCTTGTGCGTGTTTCATTTTTTTAAATTAGTCTTTTGGTTGTACGTTAATTAATTCCCGTTCGATATAAAGTAGCTAAAGCCAGTACAATGAAAAACAAAGCTTTAAATAGAAGCGCATTTCGCTATTTTTGATTGTCTTCACAGGCGGGTAATTCAAAAAGTGCAGTTCGCAAGCCTAAGTGGTTTATAAGCTACTTTTTTAAATTGGAATTGACGTGGAGAAATATTAGATCAACTTCGATAAGTTACCGTGCTGTAATTATTTCCCGCCATAGTAAATGAGCAAAGTTAAGGATATACGTTGCTCTAAAAGAGCTGCGCTTTGCTAATTTATTGGATCTAAGAGGGGTGCCTATTATATAGTGATTATAGTGTAACGTTACGGACCCTTGTGTTGTGTTTATCTTTTATTCGTCATGACTCGTCGTGGTCGTCTTAGTGTACCCACAGAAAGAAAGCAGGTTACCCGCTTACTTGTAACCGGAGCCGATCGGCGCCGAAAATATTACAATGTAGACAAACGTACCTAGACAGAAAAGATGCAGGTTGATACTTGTTTATACCTGCAATCGGCGCCGGCAATTTTATCTGAATGAACTTTCAGTTATGGGCAAGCAGGTTTGGCGTAAAGATCTTTTAAATTGTGCATTATTATGGATACTGAACTGCTAATTGCCGCAGTTTTTAAAAAATCTGCAATATGGGACAAACGAGCAAAGTCCCATAGTAATAGAAATTTAGTGGAAAAGTGCTGACAAGATATTAGCAAGGAAATGGGTGTAGATGGTAAGTATAAGAATGAGAAATAACTGTATTTATGTATCTGTGTATTATTTTATAGGAAGTAATTACAATTAACTATGTACACGAATTTTTTATTTAGTTCGGATAATTTAAAGGATTATTCGAAATGTATGCCTTAAACATATCCCTCGTAACTGCAGCCGAAGTTCCTGGTCTTCCTTGCTCAATGTTACTAGTTATTTCAACATCTGTAAGGTGACGTTCAAACCCTTCCCTACTTAAAACTGTATGTAGAATACAAACACATTTTATTATATTGTCGGCAGTATCGACATTAGTTTCGATTGCTTTGGATATTATACGACATTTAGCATATAATATTCCAAAAGCACACTCCACAGTTTTTCTTGCCCGGGATAACCTGTTGTTAAAACATTCTGCTTCTATAGGTAAATTCCGTCCTCTATAGGGCTTTAACAAAAAATCTAAAAGGGGGTAAGCTTCATTCCCCACGATTACATAGGGAGCTTTTACATTTGTTCCTGGTAGGTACGTCGGTTCAGGAATTTCTATTTCTTTTGTAATTAATGATTTGTAGAAATCTGAAGCTTTAAAAGTGCCTCCATCACTTTGTTTCCCGTAGCCACCAACATCGATAGATACAAACTTATAATTTGCGTCAGTTACAGCCTGCAGAATTACCATACTTTTATTTGCTACTTTTTTTGAAAGATACCGTGAAAGCAAGAACGTCCAAGGGAAATTGCTCACGAGTGTCCAAGCAAGTATCGACTGAAAGTGCTGACCAGTGCAGTTCAGCAGGATCCCAGAATCCCGAGGAAGATGAAGCAGACGAAGAAGACGAAGAAGAGAAGACGAAAGTGAAGATAGAGAAGCTGAAGTCCACCAGTCGAAGGCAGAATTAAGTCCACATAATACGTCAAAAGCGCAAAAAACGAAAACGATCACAAACAGATATGTGGAATTCTGCAATGATTCGAGAAACAAAAATTAGAATATTTAAAACAAAAACATGAAAAACCAAAAGAGGTTGATGATGACGATCTTCTGTTTTTTAAAAGCTTGCTTCCACATGTACGCAAACTACCACCAATGCGAAAATTAGCATTCAGGAGGAAGGTACAAAATATTGTCGAGGAGTTCGCCTACCGCCAGGTACTCCAGTTTTCTCCAGAATCCGCTATTCCTTCCGCTTCCTCTTCACCTACTCTAATGTCCCCTTCTGACCTCCATAGTTATTTAACAAATCTAAATTAGATTTATGTATGCTCTATTAGTTCGTTTGTTAATATTTCTTTTCGTTAGAAAAGATACTATTTTATGTTTTGTATTAGGTACGTAATAAATATACATATATCACTTACCTTATTGTAATTACAAGTCTTTCTTCTGGTAATATGGGCTGCTTATGCCAGTTACACCAAGTTTTCGTTAACTTATGTTCCACCGATTGTAAAATATGATTGAAGGTATCCAGACTCATCCGCATATATTCGAAAAATCTGTTTTCGTGCTGTTTCAGTTGCTGGAATAGGTGGTGATATTCACCGTATTTTGAACGATCACGATTTATCGGATGTATACCGTACTTTTTCCTTTTTAATTTTAAAAAAGGATTATCATTTAGTAATTGCTCATGTGAGGAAGAAGATGACATCTTCACTTGATGGTAGCTGCTAAGAAACTGGCAAGTATCCGCTTTTATTCTGTGCTGACCCGCTGCCAAATAGGCGCCGATAACCAGTAAGCAGGCAACCTGCTTTCTTTCTGTGGGTACACTTAGGTTCGAATCTACGAGCCCTAACAACTATATATTCGGACACTACTAATTTTTCTAGTAAATGGACGTAAAAGCCAACTCAAATATTTTATTGAATGTTTCTATGAACGCTTATTGCTTTAATAATATTATTGTATGTCGTTTTTAATAAAAGCTTATGATAAATTTATATAACAATGTTTATCCATTAAAAAGTAACAATAAATGCGTAATTAATGTGGCAACTAAATGTTCGGACACTGTTCTTTTAATAAGGTGTAACATCTCCTTTGGCTTTGATTACAGCCTTAATTCTACCAGGCATGGTAGAAACGAGATTTTTACAAAATTTAGGGGTGAACGAATCCCATATTTCTTGAATTTTTGCTTGCAAGGTAGGAAGCGTACGTTGAGGATTATCACGTAATTTCTGCTTCATTTTGTGCCACAGCGTTTCAATAACATTGAGATCGGGACTATTTGATGGCCCGTCTAATACGGTAATGTGATGGTCAGACAACCATTTTTGAGTGGTTTTGGCGGTATGGCACGAAGCCCCATCTTGCTGGAATATGAAATTTCCATCCGGATGTAAGCTTTGTATGCTCGGCAGCAAGCTTCTTTCTAACAAATCTTGATAATATAGTGCATTCACTGTACCCTTTATGAACGCCAGCCTTCCTAAACCGTATGCTGACATGCACCCCCAAATCATTTGTCCCTGAGGAAACTTTACTGTGCGTTTAAGGCAGTCTTTGTGGAAGGCTTCGTCTCGCGATCTTACAACTCGTCTTCGAAAATCCCCAACGCAGATGTCGAACTTGGATTCGTCACTAAATATGATTTTATACCAATCGTCGCGAGTCCAGTTAGCTTTGTCTTTCGCCCACGCTAACCGTTTCTTTTTCTGACGGTTGGTTAAGAGTGGTTTCTCCTTAGCCTACATAATTTGAATGCAGTAAAAGTTTTGAATGCTTGTTTTGTTTTGTATACCTTATAAAATCCAAGACTAGACTTGTGAATCCATTTTCGGCAGCATTCTCGTGAAAGTCTCAAGCCCGTTTCAGCATTCCACAGTGCACTTATTTCACGTAGGGTGGCCCTTCTTGAATTTTTACAAACTCTAACTAATCTTCGTTGTTGTCTAGGAGTTATAAGGTTGGGACGGCCAGTGCTTTTACCCTTGATGTTAATATCTGCGGTTTCTCCAAATCTGTGAATAATGTCTGCTATTGTGGATTTGGCTAAACCCAAGTTTTGAGCAATTTTACGCATAGAATTGCCCCTATGGTATTCTTTAATTACAGTTTCACGAATTAATAACGGTGTTGGTGTCCCTCGAACCATAACTATTGATTTGTAAGACACAAAGTGCCAAACATGTACCAAAATGACAGGAAAACTATATTAAACAAAATTATCGCAGCCGCCTCCTGCCTGTAATCACGAAGAATGACTAACATGTCCGAACATTTAGTTGTCAACCAAAATACTTGTCTTTAAAACAAATTATTGTAGTAGTTCAAAAAAGGTATCACTTGTACACAACGTTTGTAAATAAGTTGAGGTACTTATACTGTACAGCATTTTTATCACAAAAGTTTTCAAAATACCTCATATGTCAAATTACAGAATATTCTTTAAGAATATGTGATGTGTCCGAATATATAGTTGTTAGGGCTCGTAGAGTAGTTGAGCTAAATACGTGAAATAAAACACCGTAGAGGTTAAATACTTATATTAACGTAAATATCAACTGCAGACAGTGCAATTTAACTACCCCCGGTATTCACCCGTTCAGGCTAGGAAACTGCAGGAAACCTTAGTCGGGGTAGCGCAATGTGATCTCAAGTAGAACGATTTCCTTTGGAAATTTAAACTATTTGCTCAGTAAAACAAAATAATAAAGATGAAGTTATAGGCCTGTGTGCAGGGTGGTTTTCTGAAGGTGCAAGGTAAATGATTAAGAAACTTGAAGCTGCAGCTGAGATACCTCGAAGCGCAATCATCAAGGGAGGCCCGTAAGCTGCTGAGCTACCTCAAAGCGCTGGGCAGGTGAAGGGTTGAGGAAATTTGACGCTACAGCTGAGGTATTTCAAAGCGCAATCGTCAATGGAAGCAGTGAGCTGGTGAGATACATCAAAGCGCTGCGCGCTGGATAGATGAAGGTTAAGGAAACGTGTAAAGGAACTGTGCTTCTTGACGTTTAAATCAAGAATCCCCTCATAACAACTTACTTCTGCTTTTATAGGACAAGAACGGGTGCGGGATCGTGAGAACCCACTGCACGTGCACCCTATTTTTAGAAACAACACGCATTTTATGGCCCCATTAATTTTGGATCTAATAATTTTCGTAAAAATAAGTTAACTATCTGTTAAAAATCTGAAGAACCAAACTAAGTAAGTACTCCCATAATTTAGTGTTTAGTTGGTCATGATAGTTGCCGAACTCGTTTGAGATGGCACCGAAGAAGAAGAAGAAGCCCTTATAAATTAGATCTACTCGTAAAGGACAGATCCTTTACAGAAAATAGGGACGTGTGAAGGAACGGCCGTTCCCAAGTGTTGTGCCCAACAATTTGGACATGTGCATCTGTTAAATATTTGTGTTGATTAATGGTTGATTAATACAGCAGTAAATTAATCTCAGCGAAACAAGGTAAAATGTTAAACTTAACTTATCTCTTGAGCAAATTTATGTTAATAAAATACTCGTATGATACTGCTTTGACTAATTGGGTTGCAAATGATATGCTATGTTTGCAATTTAATGTTAATTTTAACGAATTACGTCGTTTTATGTAAGTTCTTGTTTACTATTTTCCACGCGCTTTAATAATTTAGGTCAGCCAATGGGAGTACTGTAATGATAACGGGTTGATCAGGTATTTAATGACGGAATAATACGCTACTAATAACGCAAAAATCAAGCAGTTAAAATTAAAACAAATTAAATTTATTCACATATTTTCCATTTAGACTTTAGTTACCCAAGCCAGAGTCGAGTATTGCGTATGGTGGGTTGCGGCATATTATTTGTAGAGTACTGCATCATTGTGTCTAGATTTCATGAGGTCGTTAGTGATGCGTATTTTTGAGGTATAGAGAGTCAATAATTTCTGTTGTAGAGTAAACGCGGGTTAGTTTGTGATAATTTTGGTTTTATCCTATTAAAGTACTGATTATTGTGAAAATTTGCAATTTACCCTACATACCTTGAAACGTTATATATTGAGATACACATTTCACTATAGATTATAATTTTATTGTTAATAAATTTTATAAACAATTATAAAAGGTATAATGCTTATAACTACTGGTAACTGCGTGGTACTTCTGCTCATTTCGTGATACTGTGTTGGTATGTTCGTGATAGTATTTTCATTCATTCATCCATCACAAATAAAATGTACTTTGTTTGTTGTATTTTGGCACAGACAGTGGTACCAAATTACACAGAGATTGCATTGGATCCATTTAGCACCAGTTTTATTTACAACATCATTGTAGCTCTCACTGCAGGCTCAGTTAAACCAATCTTCTTTAGTCTTCTTCGTCTTCTTTCCAAACTGAGAAAACTTTTTACGCTGGGGAGTTGACAAATTTCCAATTTTAAAATTCCGTGGCTTTCCAGGCTGAACATAAACTATTCGTTTCCCATGTTGAGAAGTTGCTGATTGTTTAACCTGAGAACTTGAGCTTTTTCCATTTTGCAAAGTCGATGTTTTACAGACTGAGCAACTATTTGATTCCTAAGTTTAGAAGTCAGTGGTTGCTTTATTGAAGAAGCTTTTTACAAGAAATCACTTTCCTCAAAGAATCAGGAGGACTAACCTGTTTTTTTGAGACTCAGGAAGTTGCAGCAAATCTTTTACTTTTTATGAAATATTGGAGAGGATTGGAGAATTTGCAGCACTTGGATATTTTGCTGTTATAAGAAAAGGTGCTAATGCTTCATCTGCAATTGCGTTCTTGTTTATAGGAAACACACCAGTCTTTTCAAAAAATGAATAATAATATTTGATAGAAAATTTGAAAACCAAACTGATTTTAACATTCGATTAAAGTCGAACCTTGTTGGCTTCTCCCCTGGACGGTTGCGCATAAAACAATCCAATTCCTTTTTCCATGTCGACTTTAAATATTTATAAATTCCAACATCCAACGGTTGTAACAAGTGTGTTGTGCGCGCTGGAAATGTTATAATGTGGATGTAATTGTCAGATGCAAATGATAGAACTTGTGGACTGCGATGGCTTGCATGCGAATGCTAGTTAGGAAATGATTGAACCATTCCACAAACAATTCCGTGTTTATCCATCCTGATTTTGAGAAACGAATCAAACTACCAGGAACCATGTCTTCACCCAAACCTTCCATCGTCCTCACTTCCTTGAAAATTACTAAAGGGGACACAGAAAGGCCGGAAGCATTAATACAACCTAGGACAGTAGTGGTTATTCCTCATTCAGCACACCTTGGCATACTATTTCCAACAAGAGTCATAATTCGGTTTGCCTTCATAACATAGGTGAAGCCCTTTTTTGTTATTCATAGAAAGGTTCTCGAATTGTCTCAATGCCAAACCATACCTTTCTTTAAATTTTCCCCAATACCATCGAGCCATTTCTTTTTCCTTGTTAAAATGATTAAACACTCCTGATTTTTCGGCTAATTTATAAGCTACATGCCTGATTTGGTTTACTGTAAGACCAAATCCCATTTCTTGCAATTTCAAGCATTTTAACAACATATTTAATTTGATTGATTTGATGCCAAATCAACATTCAAAGCAAATGGTTTTATCATTTTCCTAAGATTAAGAAAGGTCAAATCTTGAAGTTGGTCATTTATTTCCTTTAAGAAGTTAGATTTGTAATCTTTTAATGTGCTCCAAGGTATTTGGAAATGTTTGCTAGCTTTGTAAATTGACGAAATTTCATCTTTAATGTTTGTTAGTGCATGTTGCATAGTGCAGGAAGAGTATTTCCTTTCAAATTTGTCTTAAGATGTTTTTCTCACAATTTTCTTCTTAGGGGGTATCTAAAAATGTAATATATATATTACTTAAATAACAATACCTGCTATTATTAGAAACAAGTTCAGAAACGTGCTGGTGTTTCTCACTTCTCCTTAATATTTCCATCCAATACAGTAAACGAAGGCATAACAGAGCGAATAAACTCAAAATATAGTTCCATTGGGTGAAACACTTTGCTGATGCACGCAGCTCGGCTTTAAGGGACTACCTCCCAATTAGGTCACAGTTAATTCTTTTCTGTATTCATATGCTTGAAACCACTGTCTATTTCCTATCAGTATCTTTTGAATCTTATTTTATAGAAAACTATGGCGCCTTTAGTCGACATCGTCAGCTTCGTTTCTTTTACTACACCCAATAAGAGCACCGCACAAACCAGTTTGGGTTTCAAATATCCATCACTACGAGATCATCCCCTACGTTCAGGAGAACTATGGCTGAAGGGTAAAACAATGGACGATGGAGCTGAAGGTCTTTGGAGAATCCACGATCGACTTTATGACTTAACAAATTTTGTTAAACAACATCCCGGAGGATCTTCATGGTTAGAATTAACTAAGGTAATTTATTAACTAGCATTAAGAGGAAAGAGGAAGCTGTTCCTCATCGTCTTCTTTTATTGGTATATTTTTAAATGCTTGCTTCTTATTATAGTATATGTAAGACTTGATGTAAGTATGTTCAATTTTGTTTAGGGTACTGACATAACCGAAGCGTTTGAGGCCCACCATATAAGCACCAAGGCAGAAAACATGTTGCCAAAATTTTTCATTCGTCAAGCAGCAGCTCCAAGAAATTCGCCTTTCACGTTCGAGGAGGATGGGTTTTACAGAACTCTTAAGAAAAATATACGAGGAGCTTTAAAAGACGTCCCTAGTTGGCCCATTACAAGATCAAAAATAATAACAGACGCTTTATTATTTGGTTATCTATTGTTCGCAATTCTGGCCGCATACCTGTGGAGCTTCATTTTAGGAGCAATTGCAGGATTCTTTTTGCACTTAACTTCTATTGCTGCTCATAACTTCTTCCATAAGCGGGACAATTTTAGAATGTATTATTTTGATTTTTCATTAATGAGATCAAGGTAGTTGAATGCTGTATGTAAACCGAATATTAGTTTGTTCATGAATATTTTTAGGTCGTGGAGAATAAGTCATGTGATGAGCCACCACATGTACCCTAACACTATTCTGGATTTAGAAATATCAGATTTCGAACCATTTTTGGAATACCTGCCGCAGAAGAAACATATTTTCTTCAGATATCTTTCTTTGTTGTATTCCCCAATAGTTTATGGTAGTGTATTCTTTACAGTTTGGTTAAGAGAGTAAGTAAAAACTCACCATAGGAGGTTTGAATACCAATTAAGCACATTTTGACTTATTCTAACAACATGCTTAAATATCCATTATCTTCTACACCAGGAAGATCATAACTTCCTATTCTCTTTGATCTGTAGATTAACCCACTGTTAAATCATAAAATAAATTTTTAACACTACTTTAAGACTGTCTAGTCTTTTTTCTTGTGCTATTTTGAGAATATCATCATACAAAATAGTTGAGATATTCCTATACTTAAGTAATCTAGTTTGATGAGATTATCAGAAAATCTTATAAAAATATCTAAATTTTAGGACGATCCAATGTATCTGTAGCTGTAATGGTATGTCGCCGGTCCAATTCTTACCATTTACCGTACCGTTATCAATGTTTGTAATCACAGGCTATTCCCCGACTTCGATACTACTGATGTTTATTTGGATTATAATTGTTGGTAGCAGTTGCTTTATAATTGTTGCTCTCAACGCGCTCATCACCATCCTGAAATATTTCACGATGGAGACGCTTCTAGGTACGACCCTTCGCGACTACAAAACTATAGAAGTTTAAGCATTTTCGTTTGCAGACCCAAAGAAGAATTGGATTGGGGAATCTATCAGATGGATGCTGTAATGGATAGGAATGAAATAACTGGGTCTCACTTTTTAGTTCTGACGAACTTCGGAGATCACACCCTTCATCATCTTTTTCCTACAGTTGATCACGGGGTTCTAGACTTCTTATATCCAGTTTTTAAAAAGACTTGTGACCAGTTTGGCATTGAAATTAGGATGACATCACAGCTTGATTTAATATATGGTCAGTTCAGGCAGTTGTTCAAGACAGAGCCCAGTTTGGTACCACCTAAGCCTCTTAGAAGAAAGAAAGTGGATTAGTAAATAAGTCAGAAAAGTTAGATGCTATGGGTTAATATTATGAAAGAGAATGGTGATAGTTGATTGCGGATAAGGGTTGTTAATAAAATGTATGTTTTATGTAATAGTATAATTAATTTATTTTACAATAAATGTTTAACAATAAACATCAAAATAAATACAGAAAATACAGAATGATGTCAAAAAGGGAACGTGAAAAGAACACATCTCAAAATGTAACGATATGACGTGTTTATTGGTGCCTTAAAGCATACATTTCACACATACATAAGATGATACCTATTATAAATACAATAATTGTGGTCTATGAACGAGAGGGTAAGGGCTGTAGATGGCAGTACGTGTCTCTTCCCTGTTTGATTCCTACTCTCTCACGCAATGGGCACGGAATTATTATAAGTACATATGTGAAAACAAAAATAATTACAAAATAAATAATAATAAATGTCTAATAATATAGTACGACAGAATTTTGTGTTCTGTCCGCGTTCTTGAACGTTCCAAAGTTCGAATTTAGTCGATAACACAGCGCTTTTTGTTTAGAATTCATCAAGACCGTCGAGTATTGGGCGCTGTGGTCTTGAGGGCTGTAAAAAACAATACATTTTAATATACAACATGTAGTTATAAATATTTGCAATTAACCCCACCAAAAACTCTTGAACCTTCTAGTTAATCAGCAAAAATATTTAAACACCACAATATATAAAATACTGAACGTTGACTAACTCTTAAATTCAAGATAAAAAAAAATAAAATCAACAGTGCAATGCTATTGCAGTCCTTCTCCGCTTTATTGGAGGATCGTTAGTTTAACCAACATGTGCATTGAAAATCATTAATCCAAACACGATACGTCTGGGTTTTTATACCAATATGCTGGTTTACCTGTTGAACTAATCATTTCACAAGCACAGTATACAAAAAACCATAAAAGACGTCACAAAATCAAAAATTAACAAAAGGGGTTGGTTTTCTTAACAGAGGGATAAAAAACCCTCACTTACAATTGTGATGTTACTCCAATGTCAGTGCCTTACGAGGTGGCTAAAAGAATAGACATAAAACATTTTATGTCTTAAAAGTGTAGACACGTGGAGGTATATTCTGTCTTTTGTTCAGTTATAGTGTAATAATTGATCCATTGTGTGGTGTTGACAAATTTGTATTTTACGTTGCAGTTGTATCAGTATTTCTGTTGCAAATACAAGAGTAATGGTGGAATTGTAATGAAAAATATGCGTACAGCGTATAGTAACCCTGATCTTGGTTCAAAATATTTCAATACATAAAGAATAATACATAGTATTTGTGTAACAATTATCTGAACCAAGATCATGTAGATCAATGTGAAAAAAATTAGTTGATCAACTTACAGCTGGACTGGCTCCTCGTGCAGCAGATCCGGAGCGACCCTTCGCACGGAACTTAGCAATAGCTTGCTCAGCCATATCGGCACGTTCTTCGGCTTCTTCGAGTTCTTGTTGTGCTTTGCGGAATTTGGCAAGATTGAGAGCGGCGATTTCTTCTGCTTCTTCGATTTGCCTCTTGTATGTCTTGATCTTTTGTTGCAATTTGTCTACAAGATCCTGCATACGTTCGTGGTTCTTGCGGTCTTCTTCAGCCTGGAAGCTGAGCTCCTTGATGCGGCGCTCGGATTTCCTCAAGTTCTTTTGGGCGTCAGCGTGTCTCCTCTGTTCCCCGTCTAATTCGTTTTCTAATTCCCTAACTCTTTGTTCAAGTTTGGCAATTGCCTTCTTGCCTCCTTTGAGTGCGTTGGCTTCTGCTTCATCAAGACGTACTTGCAAGTCCTTGATTTGTGTTTCTAGTGCTTTGCGGAGTTTCTCCTGTGTTTGTGCGTGGTCTTGTTCAGCGCGGAGCTCGTCAGCCAAACGAGCGGCATCTACCATAGCCTTCTTGGCCTTTTCTTCGGAGTTCTTGGCCTCGTTGAGAAGTTCGTCGAGGTCAGCGTGTAATGTTTGGAGTTCACCTTCTAATTTCCTCTTGGCCGCAGACAAGGAAGCTGCCTGTGCAGAGAGGTCGTTGAGCTGTTCGTGGGCATCACCAAGTTCTTGTTCAGCTTGGCGGCGGGCGCGGTCAGCTTGTTCCAAGAGTGTGCGAGATTCCTCGAGCTCGTTCTGGAGGGCATTGGCACGGCGTTCAGAAATGCCAAGTTGTTCACGGGCTTCATCACGTGCACGTTGTTCTTCCTCAAGGGCCTGTTGTGTGTCCTTAAGTTGTTGTTGGTAGCGCTTGATGGTCTTCTGGGCCTCTGCGTTAGCCTACACAATTCAAAAATCAATTAGATCAAAACCAAAAGATCTTACAAATTGTTTTACCTTGTTGGCGTGGTCCAGAGCGATTTCAAGCTCATTAATGTCAGCTTCCAACTTCTTCTTCATGCGAAGAGCCTCAGCCTTACCCTTGGCTTCGGCTTCGAGGGAAGCTTGCATGGAGTCGAGAGCACGTTGGTGGTTCTTGCGGGTGTTTTCGAATTCCTCTTCCTTCTCTTGGATGCGGCGGTCAATTTCTTGGCGTACTTGAGACAATTCAAGTTGGCTGCGAAGGACTTTGTTTTCTTCTTGTTCCAAAGCAGCTTCGGCTTCTTCAAGAGCGGCCTGGAGTTCGTCTTTCTCGGCTTCCAAGCGCTTTCTGGCCTTTTCGATTTCATGGATGTTGCGGCCACCTTCACCAATTTGGTCGAGCAAGTCCTTAACTTCATCAGCCAAGTTCTTGTTTTCACGGCGTACGGCTTCCAATTGTTCTTGTCCTTCTTCGTAGGCACCCTTAAGTCTGAACAATTCAGTGGAATAATTGCGGCATTCTTTCTGGCTAGCATCAAGTTCTGCAGCGAGATCGTCAACCTTGAGTTTCCATTCTCCAATGATCTTGTCAAAGGCCTTCTGTTTCTTCTCAGCGGCGTTTGCGATAGCAGTGGCGCGGTCGCATTCAAGTTGAAGATCTTCGACCTCGGTGGCCAAGCGTTGCTTGGTCTTCTCGAGGGCTATAACCTTCTGGTTAAGGGCCTCAATGGTCTCTTCAGCTTCAGCAAGGCGAGCCTGGAGTTTCCTCTTAGCTTCCTCGAGTTCTTCAGAGCGGGCAAGGCCTTCAGATTCGTATTTAGAGCGCCACAACTGAGCATCAGCGTTAGCTTTGCTGAGTTGACGTTGAATATCAGCCTTGGCTTCAGCTTCCTCTTCGATTTGTTCACGGATGTTGTCCAAATCGTGTTCCAAGTTGCGGAATTTGCCAAGGAGGGTAGCGCGTTCGCGAGCTTCCTCATCAGCCAATCTCTTGGTGTCTTCCAATTGAGTGGTAAGAGATACCTTGATCTTGCTGAGTTGAGAAACTTGAGATTCGGCTTCCTCGAGTTGGCGGAGAAGGTCTCCGTTTTCAATGGAGAGCTTCTTCTTGGCGGCATCGAAGTCATTCAGAGTGCGGTTGGTTTCATCGAGTTTTCCTTGGACGTCATTGAGTTGTTGGTTCAATTGTTTGGAGATCTTTTCTTGGGCAGCCTGGTTTTAAAATTTGATATGAGTAAATGGTTTGGTTATGAGGGAAATGGACTGTTTATATTAAAACACAATACTTAACAGTTATAAGCACAAGTAAGCACATCGTTTGGGTTATATAATATTAGCGGGCGACACAATGAGATACGACTGGTTTGCTTAGTAATAAATAAAAGAAGAATCCATTGGAAACGGCGAGCGGATTCCGCATGATTTATCAGAAAGCTGTTACTGTAGACATTAGCTAAAGCTGAAAAAAACTGCATAAGTTTTAAGCGCGCCACACTATGTACCTTCTCGTTAGCCAAGTGGTCGACATTAGCGCGCAGGTCGTTCAATTCACCGAAGTATTGAGCCTTTTCTTTTTCAGCCCTATGAGAAAAGAGTACACATAAGACAAACACGAAACATACAAGTAAGGTAAAGTGCAGGTAGGCCATGCAAAGGGCTACGGACTACGACTAAGGGTCTGGGTACCATTAGCTACCTTTTCACGGCCAATTTGATCCACTGCACTTCGAGTTTGCTGCAGTTCATTATAAACGGTTCCACGATCTCTTTCAGCCCTAGACGCAATTTAGGTATTTTTAAAGGGAAATAAAGTTTACACGTTTCTGAGAACATAACAGGTAAGTCTAGGAATTGTTGTGTTTCCTGATTGGTATTGATTTATACAATAGCATAAGTATTGACGATGAAGGTTGTAACTAGATAGTGCGAAGTATTAAAGTGTACTACTAAATGTAACTTATGTTATCTGTATGTCCTATTGGATGAATCAAATTTTAGATTTTTTAAGTATCTGTCGTTACCGGAATGTATGTAGATAGGAACCAAGCCATTATATACAAAAATGTTTAAACAACGAATCCCTTTTTAAGATTGTGGTACTTTTACATTTAAAATAAAAACTTTTCGTCGCGCAGTAAGAGATAACTGTTTTAAACATTTTCATTTTGGTTGAAGAAAGAACGGTGCCTTTTACGTAAATACTTACTTAGCCTTGAGTTTGTTGAGTTGGTCAATTTGTTCACCCATTTCAGAAACGGCGTCGTTGTGCTTCTTGCGAAGAGCAGCGAGGGTTCCTTCATGTTGGATGTTGGTTTCTTCCAAGTCACGGCGGAGTTTAGCAAGTTCGGCTTCACGCTTCTTGTTGAGTTCGATCTGGGCAGATGTGGCACCACCAGCTTCCTCAAGACGTTCGCCAAGTTCCTCCAATTCACGAGCCAAGTCAGCGCGTTGTTTCTCAGCCTTGGCACGGGCTTGACGTTCAGCTTCAACTTCCTCTTCCAATTCTTCAATGCGGGCTTGCAATTCCTTGATTTGCTTCTGTACTTTGCCTACAACGGATTGTTCGTCTTCAAGTTTGGCGGAGAGGGAAGAAATTTCCTTGTCTTTGCGTTGGATGGTCTGTTCGAGTTCCTTCTTGTTACGTTCGAGATCGGCAACGGCTTCCTGGGTCAGTTTGAGGTCACCCTCAACCTTGCGTTTGGCCTTCTCTACATCACCACGGAGTTTCTTTTCGCGTTCCAGAGAGTCTTCAAGTTCATCCAGGGTCTGTTCCAATTTAGCCTTAACTTTGTTAAGGTGGTTAACTTTGTCCTCAGCGGCTTGAAGTTCTTCAGAGATCTTCTGGCCATTTTCGCCTTGGAGTTTCTTCTCCTTGTTGAGTTTGTTGATGAGTTCGTCTTGGTGAGCGATCTCATCGTTGAGGTTCCTGATTTGATGGTCTTTGGAAGCCCTGTCTTGTTCGGCCTTCTGGACTGAGAGTTCGAGGTCTTCTACGTCCTTCTTGTAACCGGAAATTTCCTGTTCCAATTTCTTCTTTTGTTGGTGAAGTTGGTTACGGGCATCTTCCTCTTGAGTGAGACGGTCTTGGGTTTCCTGGTTAGCACAAAATTAAATTTATTATTAGCTACTAAGTAGCGCACGGACATTTTCAATCATTGGCGACACGTTAACGCATGAGTTGGGTAAACATCATTAAGGTACAGGTATTTTTGGAGTCAAGCCAATAAAATATTTTTTAATATAAAATTCCTCGCCCTATCTACAAAATCTTGATTAATTGAAGAACATGTTGATGCAGTAGCTTGAACTTTAGCCAAATTGCAAAATGCGGTTTAATTTAGAAAATTTTTTGTCGCGTACGGTCAATGTTAAAATTAGTTTTAAGGAGACTTTTACAGACATTTCCAGAACAACTTCTTTGAAATTTGTTCATACAATAAACAACGATATAAATTCAAAAGGCTTTTTACTGTAGAATAAACAAAGCGTTCGACAGTTCCGAAAAGTTTCCACTTTAAACAATTTTGCCTTACAACTAAGTATATTTGTATTACAGGGCACGTTTGAGCATAAGGAAAATAAACAGTGCTTCGCGTCGGACATAAAAGTGCCAGAAGCCCAACCCTTATAATCCAGATTCAGGTAAGCGGTAATATTTTTGCCCACATTATGGTTTCTAAAAATACGAAACCCCTCATTTTTTTAAACGCATGAATCAGGCATGCTGGTGCCTGAAGACATACTTTTGACGAAAATAGTGTTTGACTAAGTGTCCTATATTTGAAGAGATGTTAGTATTTTTGAAGTATGTTGCATGCTTGGTATGGTGTGTTATTCATCATGCAAGACGAGATGATGAAATGTTTTCTTTGTGACGAATATTTGAATTCTTTAGCTGTTTTAGAAATTGAACTTGCACTATATACAATGTAATATGCTTTGTTTTATAAATACTGAAGCCTCGTTTGACTGTTATAGATTTAAATTTTGTATGAAAATTTATTTATACGAAACTACACTATAAATATATCTTGGAACGTGCTTTTGGTAATAATATTAATTTTAAATTTAATGCTGTATATTTTGCTTACTTTATTTCATTTCGGATAAATTGGTTTGAATTAAGTATTTTTTAATTAGGTAAAAATTGTACTTACTGAGAGTTGACTTTCCAAGTCGCTCTTTTGGGCCTGGAGTTTGTTGGCTCTCTCTTGAACATCACCAAGAGATCCCTTCTCAGATTCGAGTTGAGCGAGGAGTTCAGTCTTCTCGGCCAAGAGCTTGGCATAGAGGGCTTCAAGTTCCTTCTTAGCCTTCTCTTCGCGTTCAAAGGCTTCTTGGGCCTTGGCTGCCTTCTCTTCCAATTTCTGCAATATTTCTTTCTTATTAGGACATGTATAATCTATATCCACCATTTTGTACAATATTTGTTTGAACCGCCTAAATTCTATAGAAATTCGTTAAGGCAAAATATTAAATTTTGATTATCGTTTCGTTCAGATATCCAATTAAATTTGAATTTAATTTCAATCTATCGTATCGCTCGTTCGTCCAGAAATACCGTTAGGAGACCTAATCAGTATCTGCAGGACTTCAATTCGGTCGACAGGTTCGTCTGCACCGCACCGCGTTCAATCAGTAACTGAAGCAGAGCAAGATTGCAGTTTTCCAGTAAAACAGACACGTCGTCATCTGGGCGGGTCATTTTTGATGAAAGATTATAAAAATATGCATGCAGAGAGGATGATGACGGATTAAGGAGGGGCTTAAAAATAGAGTTTCTAATTTAAGGCTATAAAATCTGATCTGATTTCTAATTTTTCACGTAGCCCGTACTTTTATGTAGTTTACTTAATAGATTCATAAATTTGCTTTTGGTTTATAGAAATTGTATAAATATTGTTTTTCGAACCGATCGTTTAGTTATTTTTAGCATCAATCAATGGTATTAACCCCCGCACGATTATTTTTGCAACTTCTTTAGATTTAGGCGTCAAACGTTAAGTAAAGTTCTTTGTTGCTTGGAACGATATGGACCTTGATTTCATCCTCGACGCGGGTGACGTTGAGGAGAGGCTTGACCTTCTGCCACAATTTGTACCATGGCCAGGTGCGGAGCTTGAGGTACTTGCGCAAGTTGCGTTGTACGACTTGGAGGGCCAATCTTTGTTCCTGGAGCCTCTTGAATTCCTTTCTGGAGAGGTAACCACGGACCCAAGATTGCAACCAGGTCATGATCTTGCCCAAACGGTCGTCACGCAATTCTTCCATCTGACCCAAGACACCAGCACGGAAGAATACCTACATTTGGAATACCTTTCTGTTATACGTGTGAGGGAAACGGTTGCCGTTGCTGATCCATCAAACGTGCTTGCATGAAAGTGACAAGTAGCAGTTTCATGAACGAATCATGAAATTACTAAGTATCAAATAGCAGGCAATTCGATAAGATCAAGAAATATTGAAGCTCACTTATAATGATTTTCCGGTTTCAATTTCAGTCGTATAGTTTCAGTTCAAGTAAGAATATACGTTAACTGAAAATGAAGAAAACTAGAAAATCGTTATGTAACGATAAGCATCGTTGGTGATAAATAAACTAACACAAAATGTTATGGTATAGGTACAAACATTAAAATCAAACTACTGGAAAAGGAATCATGCTCTTGGATTATACAAACGGGTTGGTTCTTGAACAACAAATAGCACTCATGGAAGCCTTGTCATAAGCCAATCAGTAATAATAAATTTCTTTAAAGCCAATTCTTGAAGCTTTGTTATATTATTCATTATGAACAGGGTCTTGTGCAATTTTCTTTTATTTTCTGTAAATAATTTTTAATCGAACATGAGGTATAAAAAATAAGTGACCCTTTTCAAATGAGTATCCAATAATGTTTATCAGCTTTGCGAAAGTACCCGCAAAATTTGATTGATTAATACCTTGGTGTGTCCTAAACGGAACTGATCAGCTTCAAGTGCAACATGATCCAGGATAAGTTTCGCAGCTTTCTCAGGTGTTGTGTCATCTTTTATTTGTGCGGCGACCAGAATTTTGTATCTGTGTTCACCACATTAGCAAAATAATCAAACTGTCAAACAAGCAATCACATCACAACCTTCAAGTAGGTACTTTATGTGTCAGTCTCCCTGAATACAAGTGTTTTAAAACCAAAACGATAAAATATAATTTCGTGATTTGATTCATATGTGAAAACGGACACATAAAGCGGCTGGCGCCGTAGTGGGCGTTTAAGCCATGTGGTACAATTATAGAAAGTTACACGTCGTTCATAAGACGTGGTATAGGGTTAATGGTGCCAGTTTTTGTGTAAAAAACTGGTAGAGTGTTGGAGGTTACGGTTGCCAGTTTTATATAAAAAACTGGTATATATACAGGATTAAGGGTGCCAGTTTTTGTATAAGAAACTGGTAGCTGAGGTTAAGGTTGCCAGTTTGTTTTGTAAGAAACTGGTAAATGGACATTTACAAGACATTCTATGACAGACACGAGGAAAACAAGAAGTGCACTTTGTGTCCTGAGTGTGCATTTCGATCACTGAACAATAACTAGACATAAAACATGCCTTGGTGTGACCCAAACGGTAAAGTTCCGAATCTAAGGCGGAAGCGTCCAGAATAAGTTGGGCACATTTCTTGGGATCACTCTCCTTGTCTACGGCGGCGGGGTTCAGAATCTTGTATCTGGATTGTGGGTTTTATCAAAACAACATGCATTTGGTTGCTTACGTGTCTTACAATATAATTCAATTAAGGTAAGATTTAAATTAGAATAATGGACTACGTTCATATTTAAGACCATAATTCTATCTTGGTAAGGGTACCATGCCATTCAGACAAATATCAAAATCGGGGGTGGTGTGACAAACAAGGTGCCACTTATATTGGCGATACACCTTGAAGATAATATAACGGGTACTAAAATTACGAACGGTTGATTATGGACTACAAATGGGCAAGATAACTAGGGATTGATCAACCCTTGCCTTGGTGTGTCCAATTCTGTATCCTTCTGTATCTAAACCAACTTCTTCAAGACATTTCCTTGCAGCTTCTTTTGGATCACTTTCAGCTGCCATTGTGGCAGGAGCTAAGATCATGTAGCTAAGCAAAAATAAGTTTTAAATCTTAGACTGAGGATAGTATTACAATTTTGATTTGAAATGAGAAGTGGTGCTCTCCAACGTGACTGGGTACCCTAGGTAATTTGCTAATATATTAAGATTATTTCTGTTTTATAAAAAAAATTACGAGGTGAAATTATTCCCTTTGGCAGATAATACTTTGTTTGGATAAACAGAAACAATCCTAATTGGACTACAAGTCCAAACCCCCTGATTGTTCTTACCGAAGTTTGAAGTCAGGGTATACCATCCTGTTGGGGAAACCTTTACGACAAATACGGATACCTTCAAGTACACCGTTACATGTCAGCTGGTGCATTACCAAGTGGGAGTCGATGACACCTATAGTCAAGATAAGAAGTGATTACATTTATTTTTTAATGGGAAATATATTACTTACCAGGTTGTTTGACTTCATTGGGAATGATACAACGGACGAAGTGAGGTTGAGTAGCCCTCAAGGTGGTCATCAAGTTGTTCAATTGTTCCTAGAAGTTCCCAAATTTGTAAGATTCATGTCGTGGTGTATCATTCGGTTAGTTGATTAGAAACGGCTTTTTGAGTAAAGCGCATGTGTAGGTGAGAGTATTAGTCTGTTGCGTTATTAATTAATATAATTACCATAAAGTGGTACAGTTATGGTAAAAAGGGTGAAAAGTGCAAAATTTTGAACCAGCTTATTTGGTTTTATTCATAATTACACGATACCGATTTACAAAGCACTACTATTTACTGGGAGTATTGTTCTACTGCTACCAGTGAACATTGTGTAAATTAGGTTGGTCTTCTAGATAACCAGAAGATGATTCAATTAACCACAGTGTACTAAAATTTGTTGTTACAGCAAAATGGATCTGGGTTCTAATACTACCGACGTTCTGTAAGAACAAAATTACAACATTTCTTCCGTTTATTGGAAGTATAAACAATTTCGATTAGGTAATAATACAAAGGAACGGTTTTTAAATACTGGGGCCTAACCTACCCTGTAGGCAGAGGATACGGTTGCCATGCTACCACTCTTCTTACCACGACCACCTAGTAAAATATAAAGCAAAATTCTGAAGCAATATGTACAAAGCTATATCAGCCACTATCGTGGAATCAGGGACAAAATCTAAAAGGGAATTATATGGTGGAGGGAATATACGATTGATTTACAATATAGGGTTTGATAATGAATGAAGGGAAACATAGGTAAGGAATTCTGAACTCAGCGTCCTTGGTGAGCAGAAGTGGTATTTACCCTGTATAAACTGGACACAGTTTGGAAAGCGGAACCCTTTGTTCGTTTTGCACCTGTATTTATTAAATTATAAATATAAATAAATTAAGAAATATTATGTAAAACGATTTCAATTTAAACGATAAACTTAGAAGTAAAAAATTTTGAATAAAACGTGAGCTAGAAAATAATTGGTAACGTTTATACCTTTGCCGCCACCAGCGTCAGCGCCACCAGATTGGCCAGGATGGTCAGCGAAAATTTCAACAATAAGTTTGTTGCTACCCTTCTTGAACAGATCAACCACGGTGTCGTTGAGGGGATCTTTGTTCTTTTCCAACCAGGCTGTTACGTTGTATGGTACCTATGTCGTATAATTCTGTAGTATGCGACGCAAAATAGACAGTTTTAGAAACTTACAACACCAGCATAATGGCCAATGGCGAAGTGGGCAGCTTGTTGGCCAGGCTTTGGTGGTTTGGGCTTTTGGAAGTTGGGAGACTTGCCCAAGTGGTTGTTGTTCAATTTTTCCTCAAAGGTCTTGTCAGTAGCTTTGGGGAACATAGATTCTTCTTCCAGGATGGACAAGATACCCATAGGCTAGTAAATTGAAGTGGGTGTTAGATGTCGAAGTGGGTCTACTCAGACTTGTTGCGATCGACATGACCAATGTTTTGTTAGCGAAGTTTCGAAAAACAATATACTTAAATTGAAACAACTTATTTTGAATATAATAAATTACTTTTCTGTTTTTTTTTTCTGATTTTATAGATGTCTTAGTTGTCTCACAATACAATCTATATTTTGATTTTTTTTTTTTCATTTCTACTGTGGTCACGCCGTCGTCATGCAGATTTATCAATTAACACATACCTTTTCGTGGTGCGAGGTGCTTTGTGAGCATTTCTTGCATATAAGCAACAAACAGTACCATCAACTGTGCATATACCTACTAAACATAAGATTCTGTGCATTTTGCAGCCAGTGTATATGAGTACTGAATACTCCTACGTGCAGTGGTGCAAGTAATATAGTGTACTCTAAGAGTGAGCAAAATACCTTTTCAATTAAATCGATTGTAGGTTGGAGATCCATACCAAAATCGATAAATGTCCAAGGAATTGCTTCTCTTTCATACTCCTCTTGCTCCATAATGAACATGTGATGGTTAAAGAATTGTTGCAACTTTTCGTTGGAATAGTTTATGCACAGTTGGTTAAATCCGTTGTACTGTAAGTTAGTGAAGCAAGGCATCAGCGGTTAACATAGAACGAACTACATTTAACACTTAAATAGACCGAAAGGGATGGGATTTTAACCCTAGAGTTGTTAGTATCACACAAGTGCATTTGCAGTTGTGGCAATGTTCTGTTATAATTTGAACGATTGCGCTATCTGCAGGTTGTAAATTACCTTTTCAATAAGATCGATACAAGCAACTAAATCCATGCCAAAATCAATAAAGGCCCACTCAATGCCTTCTCGTTTGTATTCTTCTTGTTCGAGAACGAACATGTGGTGGTTAAAGAATTGTTGCAACTTTTCATTTGTAAAGTTGATGCAAAGTTGCTCGAACCCGTTAAACTGGGCACATGAAACAACATGTTAGGTTAGAGGGGTTTGCGACAGTGTACCACCGTATTGTTGGTGGAACTGTCAACAATAGCACACAAGTTATACAAGTATACAAAAAATAAACTATCAATATCAATGGGTTTTCACAGGGTCTTGCTCCATGAACCCATCTTCCGACAGTCAACCACCGTTCCATTGGTGGAACTGCCAGAAACGACACAAAAACTGTAATACAAACAACGTTTTAGCGAGGTTTATCCATGAACCCCTGAATTACCTTCTCAATAAGGTCAATACATGCAACTAAATCCATGCCAAAATCAATGAACGTCCATTCGATGCCCTCAGATTTATATTCTTCTTGTTCGAGGACGAACATGTGATGGTTAAAGAATTGTTGCAACTTTTCGTTTGTAAAGTTGATGCAAAGTTGTTCGAATCCGTTAAACTGGATTTAATAACAACATTACATTTAAGGGATAGGAATGCACCAATGCCTTTCATAGGCTTGGAGCCATAACAACATAGTTTAAAGTGTTGCTATAGGTATAACACTATATATAATAACTACAGGAATGATAATATTGGTTACTATAAGTGCATTTACTATATAAACAAAAATTTTATCGACACAGTCCAATGTGCCGCTAAGAACTTCAATCAAACAAGACAATAAAAGGGAAAAGGATGATTTCGTTGGCGATTGCTGGGAAACGATACCTTGGGCGAACCGCTACTGACTTGCCTCTAAATTACCTTCTCAATAAGTTCAATGCAAGCCAGTAAATCCATGCCAAAATCAATGAATGTCCATTCAATACCCTCGGACTTATATTCCTCTTGTTCGAGCACAAACATGTGGTGGTTAAAGAATTGTTGCAACTTTTCGTTTGTAAAGTTGATGCAAAGTTGCTCGAATCCGTTGAACTGGATTTAACAAACAACATTACACACAAGGAAAGGATTAGCTCATTGCCTTTTCATAGGCGGAGCCCCGGCAACACAGTTTAAGATGTTGCTAAAGGTGAAAACATATACAAGTTGATAAATACATCACTTTAGCTACAAGTACAAGACAAATACAGGACGTCAATAAGACATACACGGTACAATACAATACAATACAAGAGGAGACAAACGTTGGACACTGTTGCATTGGCGCTTGTTTGGAACAGTACCTTCTGCGGAATCCTTGCTGAACCTACCCTTGAATTACCTTTTCAATAAGTTCAATGCAAGCCAGTAAGTCCATGCCAAAATCAATGAAAGTCCATTCGATACCCTCGGTTTTGTATTCCTCTTGTTCAAGTACGAACATGTGATGGTTAAAGAATTGTTGCAACTTTTCATTTGTAAAGTTGATACAAAGTTGCTCGTATCCGTTGAACTGGATTTAACAGAAACATTACATACAGGAAAAAGCCCTAGTGCCTTTCCAGAGGCGGAGCTCAATGGCAACACTGATTATGGTGTTGATGTAGGTTTAAAACGTTACAAACGAGGAATAGGGTAATTCGTGCAGCGTACCTTTAATAAACCATCTATTGCCTGAAAATTACTAACTAATGCACTTCTAAGTGCTGCTGTTGAACGAACACTATAACAACAATGAGAGCGGAATACTGCAACACGTTTCGTCTGTGTTTTCGAGTCGCTGGTACCTTCTACATCCTTGAGAGACCAACTTATAGATTACCTTCTCTATAAGTTCAATGCAAGCCAGCAAATCCATGCCAAAATCTATAAAGACCCAATCGATGCCCTCTCTCTTGTACTCCTCTTGTTCGAGTACGAACATGTGGTGGTTAAAGAACTGCTGCAGCTTTTCGTTGGTAAAGTTAATACACAACTGCTCGAACCCGTTGTACTAAAGGAATCATAACATAAATCAACGATAACAAACGGGTTATTCACAGGACATGTAAAATCCCTAATAACATAAATCAACCTGTAACACAATATTGGAAAAGCATAAAATAAAAGGGAGCATAAAAAAGCGTACTTACTTTAAATCAGCAACTGAATTAAATAATAAAAAAATAAAAAGAAAGCATTAATACCTTTTCTATAAGTTCTATGCAAGCGAGGAGGTCCATGCCAAAATCAATAAACTGCCATACAATGCCTTCTCTGGCATATTCTTCTTGCTCAAGCACGAACATGTGGTGGTTAAAGAATTGCTGTAGCTTTTCGTTGGTAAAGTTAATGCAAAGCTGCTCAAAGCCGTTATACTGGG
Organism: Limonius californicus; assembly: GCA_014611495.1. Taxonomy (NCBI): domain Eukaryota; kingdom Metazoa; phylum Arthropoda; class Insecta; order Coleoptera; family Elateridae; genus Limonius; species Limonius californicus. The sequence goes on along the minus strand of JABXWE010006035.1, from coordinate 13,816 downwards.
AATGCAAATAATAAGTTGTTAGGAATTAAAAAAATAACCTAACAAATATAGGGCACAGGAAGTAAGTAGACAATAACTGAAACGACAAAGGACAATTCCCAACAATATTCCTAAGAATAAATGTATGGTATGGTATCTGTGGAGCTCATTTGGGTCTGCTATCACCTATAGCTGTAAAAAAATTTACTAGGGAAAGTAAGAACACTGAGTTCTAGATACAATCTATCTGATCTAAAGTCACAACGGAATAAACATTTCCAGTTTTTTCTCTTTGGATATTTACTTAAAGAATGCAGCGTTCTTACTTCTGGCTCTTCGTAATTGAAGATACCAATGTCGAAAACTTACGTCGAAAATTTCGAAACCAGCAATATCCAGTACACCAATGAAGTGTTGTCTCTTTTGCTTGGTGTCCAGAGTTTCGTTACATTTTTTGACGAGCCATTTGAACAGCCTGTCGAACATGGCCTTAGACAAGGCACCGACGGAGTAGTTGACCTGGTTGACGTTACGGCCCTGGGTTACGAATTCGTTACCTACTTTGATTCTTGGTTTCAAGAGAGCGGTGTAAAGGGCTGCGGTTTCAACACCCAACAGTTTGGCAACGCGGTCACCTTCCTGAAGGAGTCATTTAATAAGAAAATGCACAGCAAAATAGGTTTAGTAATTTTACCTCGGTGCCGTCAGCTTCAGCCTGTTCTTCGCGACCTCTTTGTTTGAACTTCATGCAACCCATATGCATGACGGAAGCGGTGATTCTGTAAACGTTGTCCTTTTCTTCCTGACTGAAGCCCAAGATGTCGAAGGCTTCCTATATTACGGAGAAGGAGCCATAAAATATTGATTTTTTAGAAAAAAGTTGTTGTGTGTAATTTTGGAAAACAATAATCTGTGAAATTGATAAATGTTTTTCTGTGTATTACTAAAATTAAAAGCATAACAAAGCTGAAGCAAATATACAGCTAATGAATATATACATGTGATTTTTGCTAAAAATTTAAGCTATATATGTACTTTTAAGCGGAATAAATTAAAACAGACTTACCCATAGTTAGTTAAACCCACTTAAAGCTTAAATATATAACAGCGTTAAGAGGAAATATCGTCTGAAGTTCTAGTCAGTCGTGGGGGGTAAACAATTAAAAGGTCACAATTGTTTTGAAGATACGTGTTCAAGATTCACAGGGGGTTTGGAAATAGATAACAAATTTGAAACGTACACCAAGGATGACTTGTAATACAATACATAAAGGGGTTCTTCTCGATTGTTACTTACGTCCGTTAATTTACATTCTTCACCGTCATCCATGCCAGGAATTGTAATTTTACCCTGCGACACGTTGTGGTATTCATAGATGTCGTTGCCTAACATGCAGTTGTCTGTCAAAAAGCGTGCATTGTTAAAATGTTACATCAGCAAGTGCAACAATTAAATGCGGAGAGTGATTGCGTCAAAAAATGCTTCTCAAATGGAATTTGAAGAAAATCTCGTTTGTTTGAAAATGCAAGCTGTTGTATCTGTAGTGGTGTGAACAATCTTTATCGCAGTATCAAACAGGACTTTTTATAAGGTACAAATTTTCTGACGAAGGTTCTAGTTAGGCTTGTAGTAGAAGTAATAGTACCTAATAGAGCCTTCAGTAGAATCTCTATTAAAGTTCCGAATACAATTTCTATCCGAATTTTCAATACTTAAGATAGTCCTTAATAAATTCCGTACTGGTGCAGAACAACAGCTTGGATTCTATCCTCACGATCTTCTGTAAAAGTATTATTGCAGTTCATGGTTAAAATTATTAAGAAATATTCAGTGCGTTGAGGACTTCTCATCATTGTGTACATAAATTTTCTAAATTTCTTAGTTTTAGTATTTAAAAATTATTGTTAGGTCAACAATGAAAAGATTCCTCAAGTTTGCATACAGCTTATGCAACATTAAATAAAACATTATTATAATACTTTATGCTTATGCTGCATTTAGCTGAAGATGGACGAATAAGTCAATATACAGCAATGAAGGTAGACGCGTTTGTTCGAAGCGGCTATAGCTGAAAAACATTTGCAATATAATTCGAAGATAGCAGCGCCGTCTAATGCGGAGAGGGTTGATATTTACAAGAAATGTTATTAAAGGAACGTCAACCACGACACATTGATGTCTTTTGGGGTAATTGTACCAGTATAGGGTCAGGTTCTTAGCCGTCAGGGGTGATGGTCATGCAGACAGGGAGCGAGCGATGCCTAGGGTTCACCTTTATCTGCCAAGTACCAAAGAACCCATGGACAGTGAATTTCCCCCAAGTTTCTCTGAATGCCGATTGTAATTTAGCCCGCGCGCTCCCTGGTTGATCAGGGATGTTCGGATAAAGCTTTGCTTACGTCGGTTGCCTCTGCGTCGAGAAAATCGCTGATACCAGAGACACGGATTTGACAGCGACTAATGTATGGATAGTCGTATATCCAGTCGCTCAAGTGGCACTTTTCTGTGGCAGATAAATTGGTAAAAATACGATGCTAGGCAAGGCTTGATTTCCCCGTCGGTTTAGTCAGATAGAGAAGAGAGATACTACCAGCAATACAAAGTTATTTTCATGTAGCTGGAAAACCACTAGATACAACATACATAGCATACAGTATAGAAAATACAGAGCTGGAAGAAAGTGGTTAATAAAAAAGAGCAAAACATGGCGAAAGCGGGAAGAAGCGAGTCTTACGTCGGTAACTTCGCACTCCTCGCCGTCGTCAACTCCCGGGATTGAGGTTTTACCCTGAGCGACGAAGTGGTAGTCGTTGATGTTGTTAGACAGCAGGCAATTGGCTAGGAGTTAAGCAAAACGTTTTTAAGTCGTGTCTTTAACGACTTTGGTGGATTATAATTATAAAAAACAGTGGTCTTCGAGCATTGTCTGATGTGCCCATTATGACCAATTAACAAACTAAAACTAGTAAGCCATCCCTGCGAGTATTGTCTCTATCCACTCGCATCGTTGCATTGTTAAACTCAAACTATTTGGGGCTGAAAGGATTCGGAATATTACAGGTATAGAATAAAACACGAGTATTGTCCTTAGTACTCGTAGTGGAAGTTAAAAGAAATCTAAAAATCACATAAATCTGCGAAACTTCTGCTGCCTTATCCTACAAGAATTTGCAATACAAGTGCGCTTGTGAATTTTAACAGCTGCCCGTCGCCCACTTACATCCGTTAAAGAACATTCTTCGCTGTCATCTACACCGGGAATAGAAGTTTTTCCCTGAGCGACGAAGTGATAGTCGCTGACGTTATTTGACAGGAGACACTTTTCTAAATTGTTAAAAAAAGTTATTATCGAGAAAACACTTCCGGTACACATCAAAGATCGGCTCGTTGCGAGACTAAGCTATCATGGAAAGATATTCCTAGGAAGATCTAAACCATTTAAGACAAACTTTATACCTTTAAGTCCTTTAACAGCTCCAGACATGATCTGGTAGAAAATATGGTAGGATCTTTCCAAGGGCTGTTGAGAGATGACACGGGCCTTCTCGAGCAGATCTGTAATGGCAGCCATAAGAATGATAAATCAACAAGACAACGTAAAGAAAAACCTACAGGTTTCAATATCAGCACCGGCCAATTTACCAGTAGGGCCGAAATGAATACGGATGAATTTACCCTAGAGTAGAACAAGTGGTTAGCAGAAGAGAATATTTACAAAGTCCAAGTAACTTACGAAACGAGAAGAGTTATCGTTACGGACAGTCTTGGCGTTACCAAAGGCTTCAAGAACAGGGTTAGTTTGTACGACCTGATCTTCAAGATTGGCCTTCTTGGGACCTTCTTCCTTTTTGCTTGCGGCACCAACGGTGGCGAAGTACGCAATTACCTTTTTCGTATTTTCAGTCTTTCCGGCACCAGACTCACCACTGTGGATGAAAAGCTCGTTTAGTATACGGTTTTGCTTGATAATGGTGAAAATACTTACGTAATCAACATAGATTGATTTTCGTGGTCTGAAATGATAAACAGATTTTCATTCGCTGTTACAATAACGGATAATGAGTAACTTACTGGTGAGCATGTTTACGTAGGCACCGTCAGAAATGGCGAAAATATGGGGTGGCACTTCATTTCGCCTCTTACCACGGTACAGTTTAGCGCAGCGGTTGGTGTATACGGGGAAACGCTTGTAAGGGTTGATGGCTACGCAGAAAAGACCGGAGTATGTCTGTAATACATTACATCATGTTTTATAAATACTACGATCTGGTAATAATTTTCACATTTTTAGGCAATATAAATCTTGGCAGTCTGTAGCCAGTTTAACAATATCAGACACCAAATCTTCTGCAAAGTAAATTTGTTGTAATAAAATATTTTTTTACATTTTGCAAAAGTCTGGGCTAATACTTAATCTAAAACTGCATACTAAAAAATATTGCGAAGAGTGTTCACACTAATGAGTTTGTTCAGTTAACTTCATTTAGTGTTAGACTCTTGAATGCCCAGCAAATATGTTCTGATTGTATTTGTTATGGGCAAAGCAGCTCTCAATGCCTTTTTGGAGCTTCATTTTCTTAAAAAACCAGTAACTCAAAAATTCAAAACAATTGTTCCAATGTCAATCGTGGAACAAACAAAAACAGTAAAGTTGAAATGGTTTATGTTTCCCTGGTTCAACAGATTTTAAACATAACCAAATACGTTTAAAGTTTTTGTATTGCGCTAAATCTTCTACGTAAAACCGAAAACAACAAGCATCTAGCCGTTCAAGGGCCGATACTTATTCTACACTACTACAATAAAACTAGAAGTACTGCTTCCAACGTCCTGCGTTTGTCCAGTTTTGGATACTGTTGATGAGCATCTTCTAACAACGGGCGGTGTACAGCCGCTTTCTCAGGAAAGCAGGGTAAATGGTTAACAGATTGAGGTGTGTTACTTTGGCGAGAATACCAAATTGATTTTGGTTTTTCTCGAAAAGGAAGGGGGGTGGTGAAAGCACGGTAGCACTCCTGTAGTAGGCTAAACGGCCTGACTTACATAAATAAGTTGATTGTAATATCTTTGTTTCAAGTTATGCAAAACTGAAGCATCGTTGAGGTATGTCAAGTTAGACATATCTTCACATTTTTCATATTTTGGAGGGTTGACTTGTGTTACCTGCTCTTTCTTAAAGTTCTTTTCCTATTGGAGAGAAAAAAAGGCGTTTAATACGAGTCCCAAAGCAACTTACGTAGATAAGCTGGCAGTAGTATCGCTGTTTCAAGTTGTGCAACACAGCGGCTTCGTTTAAGAAGGTCAAGTCGGCCATGTCTTCAACTTTTTCGAATTTTGGGGGGTTTACTTGATGTACATTATCCTTCTTGAAGGGTTTGTCCTGCTCACACAAAATGGTTAATATTTTGTTCGGATTATAATCCCCAACCGTTCTCGCGATGGATTATAATCCCAACATACCTAATTATTCTGTATGAAGCTAAGATTTAATAATTTATCGATTTCTGAACATAAAATTAAATGAAAAGTAAAGACAGATAGTTTTACCTCTCCTCCAGGCAGGCCGACGGTAACAAGGTCACCCTTGGTTCCCTTGATTTCTCCAAGGAGAAAACCCTCTTTTTCATCTGGCACCCAGCAAGCTTTTTTGGCATCATAGGGCTTGGTTTGATCGATACGTTTCTGTTCGAGAGATACGAACAGGTAAGGAGTAGGATCGGGATCCTCCTGAGTTTTATCTTCCTTCGGCATGTTGAAGATTCGAAATTTACTGGGGCTAGAGAGACACGCGGAACAGCCCTAAGAGCCTTCCTGGAAATAAAAATACATTCATTTTAACATTCTACAATGCATGCTTTGTGTTAGACCGAAAAACGATTTAAAGGGGTTTGTTTAGAAAAAGCAATAGTGGAAGACAAATGTTAGTTTTTTATTCTTCAAGGAAATAGGACTTCCATACAAGAAAAGTTTGTAAGAAGTGTTTTTGGAGGAGATATTTAAGGGAAAAAAGTCGGCAGACTGGCAGTCTGTTATCTTTGACCAAAGCAATATTTGAATGTTCGAAGAAATGGTTGCCTTCAAGAAGAACTATTTTTTAAAATTCAGTGATGTATTTGTATATTTTAATGGGCTTTATTAGAAATTTGCAGCCCCTTGCAAATCTGCAACTCAAGATGCGTTGAAGACAATCATCAGCGTTTGGTAAAATAAAAATTTTTGTTATGTTTTTGTGGTTGACTCCGTATCTTCGATTCAAAGATTAAAAAAGGTTTATCATGTAAGCAAGAGCAATAATTTCTTTAAAATATCTTCAATACCATCTAAGTAGGTTATAGGTAATCAATTGATATAGTATATTGCAGCTTCTCGGTTCAATACTAACATAGCTAGAGATTTTGTTACATTACTGAAATAAATAACTTTAGTTGAAGCAAAGTATCTTCGGTGACTGAGCTCTGATAGTTTTTTTATCTGACTTAATTACAAATTGGAAACCCTTTTTGCAAATTTATGTAAATTGTGAAACTTTAAGAAAAGCTTAAGATACATTACGAACAAAATGAGACAAAATTATTTATTAAAATGGCACCTATTGAACAGCTATTATATTTGTTTCATTGTATCAGTAAATTTAATTATTTGATATTTAATTTATATAAAACTTAATGTCATTTTTAAATTTAATCCAATTTAGGTAGCAGGAACAGAATTGTAAAAATAATAAAATTCGGAAAACGTTTCTTTAAATAAACCATTATTCGCATGATATATGTAACCACATCCCATTGATGATGTTGAACTTACTGTGATAAATCAAGGTTAATATAATTTTGGAGTAAATTTTTTGCAGTCAGTTTATGACGTAAAAACGCGAGATCACGATATAAAAGCAGATTAGCTTCGAAACAACGTGCTGTGCATTCTTCACCATATGTTCCCCATAAAAAGGGTAGGTATACAATTCAGCTTTCCTCGTAACACAGTTAAAAATAGAATAGAATATGTGGCACATCTATATACAGAGCTCAGCGCCCCCCAGTTACACGATACGGCCCAAGAATTCGAGCCGAAACATTGCCAAGCTATTTACAGGATATTGTCGGACTATTTGGCATGGAAATAGAGAATTTATGGGCAATTACGTAATCCCCTCGGAAAATACTGAAAATAATCCTAATTTGATTTTTAGCATTTTTAAGCTATACAATAATTAACAGAAGAACGTTTCTGGAATTCCTGATAAGTAGTGAAAATAGAAATTTGTAAATTTTATTTCTAAATCTTTTAATATATATAAATCTGAATAATTAGGAATTAACTTTGATGTAAGACAGTTCAGGCACTTTCTTACCAAACAAGTTAAAACTTCAATCCATGCATTAATATCAGGGGATTTTGGATTATTTATTAATTTATCATCTGAATCAACTTTAATTCAACCGTACCCATAAGTATTGAATGTGTTTCTATTAATTCAATTGTGGGTTCCAAGGGTATCGAAAGTGCAGTATTGTTTTATTAAAATGGCATTCGAAGTTTTCAAATATTTTAGTAAATCTCTACAGAAAAATCTAAAATAAATTCAACCAATTGTTTAAAGTTGCATTAAAATCAAGTTCATTTCCAAAAAACTCTTTTCTGTTTGTTCAATACTACAAGCCCTTCTTGGGATTGGAGCCATGCTGATGCTCCCCCATTAACATACATTAAGTTGTTTAAATAAAGTTCCATTTATTTTCTCTTTCCCTAATTATTTTTCTAAACGTTCGCTCCATTGTCTTTAAATAATCCACTGATTGGTTGCAATTAGGTTGTAGGTAAAGTTAATCTTAGAAAAGTGAAATGCCGACGCCCCTGGATTAAAAATAGCCCCAGCCAACTTAGTTTTTACGAAGTCCCGCCATGTAAGGTGTGACAGCCATGTGGAGCATGCAGCATGGCGGACATGCGCAAAAATAAACCGCAGTATTATTAGAAACGAATTTTTGCCTTTCTTATTGGAAGTTTGCATTATATAACTTCAAAAGTGAAATATGTACAAGCTACTGGCGCCTTACCAAAACTCAACTTGGCACGGCTCTATTTTTCATTGATTATAAAATTTTGAACTGAATGACTTAAGTTCCCGCCTTACTTAGGTTAAGTATGATTCGAGCAGCTTTGAATGGTTATCACTCTCGATATTGGATTTAAGTGGTTAAGCTTGATTTAGTTTCGAATTGATTTTTAAAACCCTTCTAACCGTTTTTTACCTATATTTGCAACCATATATACTATTTAAACTTAGATAACTGATAAGATTGTGAAATTTTCTTTGAATGGTTGATACTAAAGAATCAAAGCATGCTGTTACGATCTATTCGATGACACCTGAGTGTCATACTAGCGACTACACCCCACCTCTATTTTAGCTTCTTCACCTTGCACTTAACGTTTAAAAAAAATCCTTTCCACAGAGCACTGGGTTTAACAAAAAAGAGCTAGTATGACCCTTGAGTTGTCATCAAATAGTCGAACTCTTCCAACAATGGGGGGTGAAAACTGCACAGTAATCCCACAATAAGATCACTTAACACTTCACAGTCTCTGTATCCTTGGGGGGTTAGATAATTAGCGGCTGAGGGGGTGGCACACACAGACACACATTTGGGAATCAAGCACACATGGAGGCGCAGCACACTTGATTCACTTACGTTCGAAAGGCGTTCTGAACGAGGCAAGGCGCGTTACGAGGAATTTAAATGTTCGCAACCAGATCCGAAAATGTAACGGCGGACGGGATTGGCCGGGAGCCTCTCCCAATCCTGGCGGGCGTTACATACCGGTCGGTCTACCATTTTTGGAACGAGGAGCGGGACTGACCAGGAGAAGGGCCCGAAATACTAGGCAAACGGGGATACTTTTGGGGCTCGTCGCCGAGGGGCAGGGGCGCCTCTTTTAGGGCCTCGCATGCGAGCGCTGGAGCGCAAGCGTGCGTTAACCTACTGCTTTACATTTGAAGATTTATTTTTGAGGAAAGAAGATGTACTACACCTGTGTGCATTTTTACCTTTTTGCTTTCTTTGGACTTAATATTATTACACACACACAACCGCTTTCCATTAACGCGACCTGTTGTCCAACGGTTGTATTATCTTTCCAGGTATAAGTAACAACGTGTACTTTAACCGGTGTTTAAAAGATAGGAAAGTACATTGGCATTAGGGTAAGGTTAGTGTTACATCTAATTACTAACCTACATCCCCACTAAATACTTGTGTATCATGTGTTACTGAACGCTGTAGCTGTACATAACCTCAACATTTTTGTACATAACCTCACAATTACAACACTCCTTCAATTGTAACGAACGACTAAAAATTCACAATTAATTAATTTCATAAAACAAAATTCTAAACCTGATAGTTGGTTAATCACATCAGGAGTGTATCTTTCAAAATACATCTTTCAGTTTCAGAATAATTAAACATTTTTATCGAATTACTACTAATTAACGCACTGGTGGGTACTTGGATGGGTGGACCAATATGGTGGCCGATAGTGTTTCGGAGGGTACGTAAAACCGTCGGTCCCGGTGGTCACACGAACATCTTTAACAATCGTAAACCATGTAGTGGAACTTCTCTACGCTGTTCGACGGGTTAGGCTAGCCTTCTGCCCGGCATACTCGCAAGGAGGGCTCACAGAAATTACTCCATTATAGGTAATTAACAACCCATTGGCCAATATACACAGAAGAAGAAGAAGAACGTTATATACAGGGCGGTCCACCGACAACAAAACAGGCGTGGTTTGTGATACGAAACCTCAATTCTTCGAAAAACGCCCGAACACTTCAAATTAATTTAATTCGGCTATTTCCGTTCACCTATCTTCAACCCCAAGATTGGGGCAACTTTCACACTAAAACATACCGTTTGAAAGCTCGATGAATTTCCTTTACAGTAGTGTTTTTGTTTATGGATTCATTGTATTAGTTCCCGCGGAAATGCAGTCCAACGTTTCAGGGCAGTAAATATTCTGGAGCGTTATGAAATGATTTAGGTGATATTGATTGACTACGTTGGCGTAAACATTTGAATGCCCTGTATATATTTGTTACTATTCACAAATGCCACAAGGGTAGCCATTAATTACTGCTGGGTTATTGAACTATAGCTACAGACGTATGTTAATGCTATTTACTAGTTGTTATTATTGAGGTTACAGCTATTAGTTTAAAATTTCTATATTTTACAAATTACCATATATGTCATTACTCATTAGTATAACCAAAAATAAACAGGTGATTTAGATAGGCAGTTTTAACAGACCACCCAAAGTTCAACTATTTACGATCACCCATTACGTTCGAATATCACAATTCCTCTTTAAGAAAATACAGCGCAGCCAATTACAATTTTTTTTAATGTTACCCCAAAAACTATGTTCCAGGCGCATACATAAGTGTAAAATTTATTTAACTCACGTTTGAAGCCGTGTCTACTTTCACTAATCTACATTAACACAGTTAAAATTAATTATATTTTGTAATGGAAAATAATTTTGATCGTTTTCGTTTTTTTTAATTGTAGCATTGCGAGAAAATCTCTTAATATTTGTGAGTTCATACCAATGCCTATGTTAATGTTTATAGCATGGCAATGTTGCGTCAGTCAAATTATACTTTATTGTCGAATAATAACCACCTGTATACCTGTATACACCACCTTGGCAAAGTAGCAGAGGTGCAATTGCAATTTCTGTGTGGCTCGTTGGCATTTGAAGAAAGTTATTATAGTCGGAACTACGCTGCAGCAGCTTCTTATTACCTCAAAGTGTTACCCTATTTATTTACTTATCGACATACTTAGAGGCTGCAAACCAGCATAAAATCTATCCCCCGCTCTCGGGGATCGAACCTCAAAATTCGTGCCTTCTATCTAAACAGCAACATTTTTTGAATTTATTGCTGTCTAATTTTTGTTAAATACGAAAAAAACCTTGGAATACTGTATGAAGAAAGCATGCCTTCTATTTTTTTTAATTTTAACGTAAATTGTTATCATTTCTCTGAAACACTAATGTTTCTGTGGGATTTGTAAGGAAGTTCCACTACATTAACTCAACGGTAAGTCTCACTGAATATGAATATGTGCTAGTGTTATACCAACTTACCTTAACATATACATTCTATAACCATTTGTTTGATGGTAATAAAGTTTACGCTATGCAGTTTCATTTCACGACAGTAATTTTGATTTAGAACAGCTTGACATTGTACACGGTGAATAAAAAGTAAGGAGCGTCGATGCTACGCCTTTAATAATAACTTTATGAAAAAAAGTTTCTAACAAAAGTTTCCTATCACGTTATTTACCACAATTTGGCGTTTTTCATTTTTGTTCGATGTCATACTTTGTAGCTATGACGTCATCGACATTTTTTTTAAATGGCAACCTATACTTTTGTGGCATGACCAGTTAGTGCTTTTTATTCTCTATACAGCCATGTAAAAATATCATACATTTGCATAATAAAAATTTCAAGAACAATCACGATAAACATTTATTTATGTCACTGGCAACATTTTTCATCAGGTACACTTATTGCAAGATAAACAAAAGACAATAAGCAAGTGCACAAATTAGTAAAATAGTTTCAAATCATATTTAACATTAATTTAAGGAAGCAAATGTTCAAACTGTTCGCCATACACTGTCTGACAGTGGGCAATACGATCAGAAAATCCTCGAACTGCATTTTGAACTGTAGCAGGTGACATTGCTCGTATACGCTCGCGGATACGAATTTTTAGATTTTCCAAATTGTCTGGTCTGTTTGTATACACTGTACCTTTAAGATGGCCCCATAAAAAGAAGTCACGCGGGTTTAAATCCGGAAATCGCGTTGGCCACTCAATATGTCTTCTTCCTATCCACCGATTTATAATCATTCCATCTAAATATTGACGAACATGAATGCCATAATGAGGTGGGGCACCATCTCGTTGCAACCAAATTCTATCATTCGGCGTGTCCGGATATTCTGCATTTGGAAATAAAACAGCTAACGCGGGAACAAGTTCAAACCTCAAACAATCCAAATACCGATCAGCATTTAATGTGCCATCGACGCAAACACGACCAACAATTCTGTCTCCTATAATTCCCACCCACACGTTTACTTTTTGCGGATACTGTGTGTGTAATTCTTCCATCCAAAGTGGGTTATGTCGCGACCAATAACGGGAATTGTGCTGATTTACAGCTCCATTTAAAGAAAATGTGGCTTCGTCGGAGAAAATAATAGAATTCACAAACTGTGGGTCGTTATGGCACCATCATTTCTTCACAAAACTGAATTCTTCTATCAAAATCATCTTCTGATAATTCTTGAACAAGTTGAACCTATAAGGATGAAGTTTTTCTGTATGTAATATATTCAGTATAGTTCCTTGACTAACATTATTATCTAGGGCTAATTGTCGTATGAGGATTTTTGGAAACTGTAAGCACAGTGTCCAACATTTTATCGTCTGTTGCTATTTTTGGACGGCGAATTTTATCCAAATCTTTGACGTGGCCCGTTTCTCTAAATTTTCTATTAATTTTGGTTACAGTGGACCGCGTAATAGGTTCACGATTTGGATGTACAGTATTAAATAAAGCGCACACATCGTTGCGAGTTCTCTTTTTATCACCGTACCCGATCACCGTCAAAATTTCGATACGTTCAGTTGCTGTTAAACGTACCATGATTAGAAATTCGTATTTAACACAGGACACAGACTAAATTTTAATTACTTATTAATGCTAACTGACACCGAATTGATATTACAGATTTGCATTTGTTCAATTTTAAACATTTTCCAACAATTGCCTACTATTGTCTTCTGTTTATCTTGCACTAAATGTACCTGAAAAATGTTGCCAGGAACAAAAATAAATGTTCATCGTGATTGTTCTTGAAATTTTTATTATGCAAATGTATGATATTTTTACATGGCTATATAGAGAATAAAAAGCACTAACTGGTCATGCCATAAAAAGTATAGCATGCCGTTTAAAAAAATGCCGATAACGTCATAGCTAACACGTATGACAAACGAAAAAAATGAAAAACGCCAAATTGTGGCAAATAACTTGATAGGACACTTTTGTTAGAAACTTTTTTTCGTAGTAAAGTTATTAGTAAAGCCTGTAGCATCGATGTTCCACACTTTTTATTCACCCTGTATACACTCTATTTATAAATTAAATATATTTCTTATATCTCTTGTTTAGAGAAACCAATTACCATCATTTAGTATTTGTATCTAGTATTACGAATGCTTTATCTGTTGGTTGAAATGCATCGTTTGAAAAAAGAAGCCATTGTGGTCTAGAGGTCCTAGTCCTAGTAGGTCCTCTGTGCCCGCGGTACTTTAAAATGCTCAACATATTTATAGGAGAAGAGATCGCCGAGTCTCATAAGATATCATCATCATTATTATGATCCTCGTTTGTACCGCTTGCGCAGTGTCGAGGCGGTGTGGGGCAAGGCTAAGCTAGTTTGTGCTATGCACAACAGGGCCCACTCTGCGGGTTACCGTGTTGGTGTGAAACCATGCTTGACTTGCCTGGTGTGTGTGAATGTTTTTGTTTATGGTTTTGTTACTCCCGTAATGCGACCGTAGTAGCAGAAGTGCCATTAATTTGATCCCCAATGGCAAATGGAGACCGGAACCCAGTACCGACCACCCAGGGAATTAGAAAAATTTCTGACCCTGGAGTACATCGAACCGGGCAGCGTTTGGACTATTACATCCAAAGCTTGGCTCTCCTACCACTGAACCAAACCAAAGCAGTTAAAGAA